>JAIKVE010000678.1:0-17040 GCA_024679115.1 Phytophthora pistaciae | reverse complement strand
CGCCTCTGATTGGCTGCGGCGTGGCGGCGAGAAGTTAGTTTTAGCCGCTTCCCTCTGACCGGACGGTGTCTATGCTTGTGCGGATGGGGGGGGCGTTTGCACGTGTCGACAAACGTGCCAGTGGTGTATGGTCTGTATGGAACACGATTGATACCGGCAGGGACGACGTGTTCGAAGTATGTGGTGGCATTGACGTGCCTTTGGTTTGACTGTGTGTATCTGTCTAGCGTCAACTGGACGGGTGTATGCGGATCGATTGGGTGAATTGTTCGGGTGGAGCGGTCCTAGCGGAGAGTCCGGTGGGAACTCTTTGTGGTGGACGATGCATCTTTTCATATTGTTTTTTCTTTTCTTTTGACACGTGGTGGAAGCTCATACGGATGCATGCCAATTGACGCCATCACCAGGGTCGACTGTTTAGTGTTGACTCTCGGTGGTGGCCGAGCGTACGTAACCGATGTTCATTCTTCTAGTGGAGTCTCCGTTCAGAGATTTCCACAAGTGACTATGTCACATGTTCTTGAGCGGAACTTGGTTACCCGCCTTGCTGGGTGGAACTATGTTACCCACCTCGCCGTGTGGAACTTGGTTACCCACACCAGGAGCGCCTCCAGCGACTCCCGCATCAGGTATGGTCTGAGTGACCTCCTGTGGAGCTGTGTTACCCACATCGGAAGCGCCTGCAGTGCCTTCCTCATCAGTTATCGTCTGAGTGACCTCGCGTGGAACTTGGTTACCCACGCCAGCGCCCGCGGCGCCTTCTCCAGCAGCGTCTGCTGCCTGCGGTACTTCGTTACCCGCATGTGGACCTACGTTACTCACCTGGTAGGTGCTGTCTGGCACCTCCACTCTCAGGCCTTGACCGGCCCGGACAGAGACATCGTCAGTCTCGACGACTCCCAAAAACTCGTTAGGCGCTGCTGCGCCCTGGCGGCCCTCGCGAGCACCCCAGCTGCTGCCAGAGGTGGGAACATGACTCACCAAAGCTCTGTCAGAGCGTGGGGGACGGCTAGCCCCGATGGCTTTGCCGCGCCAGTCGATCCAAGGCTCGTGTTTCTCCAACCACGGCATGCCAAGGATCAAGTCGTACTTGTCCATGTCCAGGACCAAGAACGGCTCCGTGCTGTCGAAGTCCTCGAACTTGACAGCTAGGTCCATGTGGACCCGAGGTACTTCTACCACCGTACCGTTGGCCAGTCTGACGGAGACCAGCCCGTTGCCTTTTCTGCCTCGCAGCGCATGGGCATACTTGTCGCGATTGCGTGCGACAGTCTGGCGACGTGCAAAGTTCTTTGACGCCCCAGAGTCGATAAAGATTCTCAAGGGATGACCGTATCCCGGTACACTCGCGTATACCACAAGCAGCCGACCGCTGCCTTTCTCCGCTTGGAGAGTACACAGACTCTCAGGGGCTAAGTCCCCATGGCGCGCGTCAGCCGCACGCCCCTCATGAAGACTTAGTGTTTCCCCAGTAGGGCGCCCCGCCCCTACTGGTGTCCGGCGTTCCCCTGGTTCCTGGGGCGCGGCTTCTGCCAGCGAACACTAGAGCTAAAGGGCTTCGAAGAGAACTTCTTCTTTAGTCTTTCCGCAGGACAGGCACGTTTCATGTGCCCAAGCTTGCCAGAGCCGTAGCAACAAATGTCGCTCTGCTCGACCGTGCCCAGATCCATGGGAACCGGTCCGTTGGTCGCTCCATTGCCGGAGTTACTATTACAGGGGCATCGCCAGAGGCAGAGTTGCTCTGCCATACCGTGGCGGGGGTACGAGCCTGCTTGTGGTTGTATTCCTCCTGAAGGGCAATCTAAATCGCCTCCTCCATAGTGTTCGCTTGCACGCGGAACAGTTGTGTGCGAGCAGGACCGACACGCAGACCGTCCATAAACACGGTCACCTTGATGTGTTCAGGCGGGGGTTTCCCCACCAAAGAGGCAGTCAGCACTCGCATCTCTTGGGTGTACTCATGCAGCTAGCGCCTTCCTTTTTTGCAGGCGAGGACGCACGAGCGATGGTGGTACTCGTAGATCGCCGGAAGGAACGCGGCTCGCAGTTGCTCACACAACTGAGACCATGATGCGAAGCATCCAGGCGTTATCGCTTCGCGCGTGTACGCCCAACGCTTAGCGCGACCACTAAGACTGGAGAGCGCAAAGGCGACACGGAGTCGCTCGTCCGAGACGAGAGCAGCGTCCATCGCGAGCTGGACCTCTCGAACCCAGAAGTGAAGGTTCTCCTCACCTTCCTTCCCTTCAGAGGGGTGAACCTCAGCCTCAACGTCTTCGGTTGCACCAGCTTCGGCGCAGCTGCAGTGGCCTGCAGCCCCTGAACGTGGGAGATGAGCCCTCGCTTGTATGTGTCGAACGCGTTGATACGCTCCACCTGCTCAGCCGGCACCGCCGCCGCTAAGCTGCGCAGGGCATCTGTCCCGAAGATACCTGCCATCTTCCGAACAAACTTGCACTGCGAGTCATTCAGATGAGGAAACTCCGTCCGATCCATCTTGGCTCACTCGATGGGGCCACAGAAGATTCAGGTAGTCCAATCTACCCGCGTAAGCGTAGGATTGTCTACAAGTGCTACCAAGTGTGACGGGGCACACTTCTTAACAGAGGAAGCAGGAGTATACAAACTCCAAGTGAACAGCTGTCCACGTGTCCCTGGTCGAAGGGGACGGTTTTTTTAAGCAGAGGTAGATCTAAGACTGAATGTATTTATAGGTTGGTACAGATTTGGCCTGCATACAAATCCTAAGTTCCCTATAGTTTGTTCCATACAAAATGTATCTGTTGGCTCTGAGGCCACTTGGTCACTATCCAGGGGAGTGACCTTTGGTGTAGCCATCCCTGAATAGTGACAGGGTCACTATTCCATGTAACCCCGTTACAACCGGAGTCCCTTCGTGCGCCGGTCTCGTAGCCGCTCACCGCCGCAGTTGAAGACCTGATCGACGCCAGCGTCACCCGGACTGTCCTGCGCTCCGAATCTCGCCTGGAGGAGCACCTGGACCGCCGGTTGGCAGACCTCGGTCAGCTCATGGTTGGTCTCGTTCGCTTCCCGCCGCTCCGGGTTGACTATGACCTCGCCCAACGTCTCGCCGAAGCCCGAAGCCTCGCTGACGTCGTCCAAGCAGTTTCTCCGGATGCTCTGTCACGTCCTCTCGGCTGGGACGAAGAGATGGATGCCCTATGCCGGGAGATCCACCGTATTAAGGAGGCTGCGGCTCTCAGCAAGCGTAGGCTCAACGGCGAGAACGATGTTCGCCTCTGGACGGAGCAATTCTGTGCCAGGTGTCCGCGGAGCGAGGGGATTTGGCCACAGTTGCTCAGGCTCTTCGCGACGAGCGGCATTCCATCAGCCGACAACTCGCTACCGCCAACCGAGCCCTCGCTCAGAGTGTCGAGATAATCGAGCATCTGAAGGGGCAAGTGTCGAAACGGGACTCCTCGCTGGTGAGCCTCCACGCGGTCATCAAGAAGGATCGGCAGAGCTTTCGAGATGGTTTGTCTCGCTATTCGGACACCCTGAAGAAGTTCTATGCGTACCTCCAGCCTCTCAATGAGCAACGCTTCGTCCTGGCGGACCTGGACTTGGGAGATGACTCGTTGTTGCCTCCAGTGCTCCAGGAATTTCTCCGAGACTTTGCCGCCATGGACTTCGAGCTCTCGACGGCGACGTCTCCGCTCGGAAAGCGGCCGCGTGAGGACTCGGCGCCGCTGCTGCATCTCCATCCCCGAAGGCCAAGGCTCGGGATCAGACCAGTCCTGACTCTGATCGGGACGAGGGGCCTGGAGATTTCGGCTACCCCTCTGAAGACTCGGATGACTCCGGGCCTTTGGTGCAGTCTCTGAAGCGTCGAAAGAAATCAGCTAGCCCTCCTCCTACAGTTGCTGCGTCGGCCGCCATTCCCAAGAAGCCGTTCGCCTCAAAGTCGAGGTCTCGGCTCGGTGGACGGTCGAACCCTCCTGTGAAAGGGAGCGCGCCTCCGCCCGAGCCTTCATCCGGCGTTCCCGGCGTTCAGCTTCGGAGTCCACCTGTCGCCTCAACATCGTCGGTGGAGCAGACGGTTGCAGAGAACCGAGCGCTCGTGTCGCCAGTGGATGCCTCCGAGCTCGACTCCGAGGAGTCGGTTCCCCGTCGTCTGGTCGTTCCATCGTCTCCACATCCGTCGGACGCTTCAACATCGTCGATGCCTGGGTCGCCTGCTCATCTGCCAAGTTCGCCCGCCGTGACTTCAAGTCGTGCTCAAGGGGCAGCGAGTGAACCAAGCCCTCCGGTGCTGAACTACGATTCTCCTTACGAGGCATCGGTTGTCATTCAGCCCCGCAAGGACGGTCGACCTGTATGGTCGGCTTCCACAGTGACCTCTCTCCAATCCAAGGTCGCATTGGAGAGTGAAAACGCTCCTGACGACGTGGTCTTGGGTCTTCAAGAGCCGTCGGTCCGTCGTCCGGCGGAGGTGGACCTTACTCGCAACGCCGAGGATTCGGTTCCCAAAGTCACCTCGACTCCTGCGTCGTCTCGTGGTGGATCAGGTCGCAACCCCAAGAAGGTATCGGCCAAAACGGCTAAGATGCAGCTGCGTCAGCGCCCCCATGTCCGGTCGCCTCCAGCTACTCAAGCTGCACCGACTCCTCGCCGAGGGCTAAACCTGCGCAACCGAGGACTGGTCTTATTCCTGTCCGTCAAACTAGGGCTCAAGCGCGCCGCGCCGAGGCCTCGTCTCGTCAAGTTGCGTCGCCTGCTCGTCGGGATCCGACCACTCGCCGCGGGCACTACGACCGTTCGCTCTTATCGACCCCTTTTGCTAGTCCTGGGGCAGAAGAGTGCTGGCGAGAGCCGTGCCTGTTTGACGTCACCAACTTCATGCCGGATATCCCGGTCTCGATCCGTGCGACTGGCGTTGCGTTGCTCACTAAGCTCTGGCGTCAATTCTGTTGCCGAGCGGTCGGTTCCACCGAGAGTCACGACCTGTCGTTCGCACTGTATGAGCGCGCCCACTGGGTGTCTCCCGCCGCAGTGGAGCGGTGGCTCGACCACCTGGGCCGACGACTCGGAGAAGACTCGGCGGAGTTCCAGGCCGTCCAAGCTGCGTGGCTCAAGTGCTCGGCTGAGCGCAACGCTCGGTCAGATCGCCTCTGAATCCAGATCAAGCGCTGGTGGGCCCAACTGCTACCCGATGTCGACGGAAAATTTGGATACAATCCGGAAGTGTTGTTCGAGCCCTCGGTCCTGCATTACTCTCTCGAAACCCTCTCCTGGCTTCCCTCTTCGGCCAACTGGGTTGATGCACTTATGGAAGTCAACGGCCACACCCTTGGCGTATTTGCTGGATCGCCATGCCAAGCATGCACCCGTATAACACCAAGTTCGCCCCGTGCAACCCTGGTGCTATGCTGTTCATTCCCCACGGGTTCACTCTCCAGCAAGTGGCATCTGCAGTTGTGGTTGACCCCTCGCTTGACAGGAACGAGGTCTCGGCTCAATGGATCTGAGAGTACACTAATTACCACGGTGCCCGGGCTCCTGCGGAAAGTCTTCCCGACGAAGACGCGGGTCAAGCAACGCTGGAAGGGCAAGGAGTTGCGGACGACGGCCAGCAACTGGTTGAACGTTCGGGCGGCGCTGGTTTTCCTGGACGGAGTAACGTCCCGACGCCTCCGGTCAGTTCGGGCGACCTCCCGGCTTACTCTGATGACGAAGACAGCCAGATCGAAGGCTCGGTTGAGGAAACAACGTCTCCGTCGGGACTCCAGCGTCCAGCCTTCGGTTCCAGCCATCTCCAAGTGCTCGCTCACGCCACCTCCGCTTCGCAGCCGTGAAGCTCCTGTTGCTGAGTCTTCGTTTCGCTTTCTCTGCCCAGACTGGTTCAAGTTCCACGTCGTAGTTTAGCGCAATTCCAGTCTGTAGGCCTAATTAACTTCCAATTCAATCACTTTCGCACGAAATCTCCACTTCTCCACTTGGGCATCTTGGGAAATCCACTCGAAAATACATGTAGTATGCAAACATGCAATAATGTTGGTGCAGTAGTTCTTTTCATCTGCTGAGGCGGGCTGCATCGCCCCGCCGGCAGTTCATCAAATTGCGCCAGTTGCATCTAGTCCTCGTCTGCGACTTGGACCATCTGCAACCGGCTGTCGCTGCGCTTTGCGCGCAAGTAGTCGTACAGCAGTCCACCGCACGACAAGTTGGACGCGGGTTCCCACGTGGGCTCGTCGTAGCCAACCCACTTCACCTTGAATTCTCTGACTGCACGCTCGGTGCTCGTCGAGAGCGGCATTCGGTCATCCAAGATGACCTCAACCTCGTATTCGCCAGCGAGATGGTCTGGTTCGAAGCTATCCTCGGGTAGAAGCTCCTCATCGAAGTCTAGTCTCGTCCCGTCCGTGACGTCAGCTGCAAGCCGGGTCTTCGGTCGGTCGCCGAACTCATTCACTGCCTTCAAGCGTGACACATGCACAACCGGGTAGAACCTGTAGCCACTTCGGTCTGGCAAGACTAGCTCATACGCGTACTCGTCTACCTTCTTCTTGACTCGGAAGGGCCCGTGCCAGCGGTGCGCTAACTTCTTCGTCAACCCCGGTTTCACGCACTCCATGTAGAGCCAGACTCGGTCGTCTGGCTTGAAGAGCGATTTTGAGGTCCCGGTTGGCGAGTTGTCAGTTGGGTTCTGTGTCTCCGAAACCTCTCTCGAGAGTTCGGTTCGGTCTGACATCGGTAGAAATTCCCGCTCGCGTCGGCTCAGTGTCTCGTTGTGCTCCTCAGCGCGTCTGGCATTCGCTGTAGCCTGATACGCTTTGGCCATCTCCAATGCGATCTCCTGTTGTCGGTTGACTTCTCGTCTCCAAGCCAAGGTGTCGGTTTGGCGACCGCGGCCTCGTTTCAACGACGAAGACATGGCCCGAAGTGTCATCCGTGAATCCCAATCGTGTAGAAGGTAGAACGGCGTGTCTTTCCGCGTAGCATCCTGCGCGTTGTTGATAGCAAAAATCAGTTTTTCCACGATCTAGTCCCAGTCTTGTTGCAGCGGGTCTTCGGCGTACACTCGGACGGATTGTATCACAGTCTTAACTGAGCGTTCCTGCTGGCCGTTGGCTTGTGGCCGATAGCTCAGAGTGGCCCGAGACCTCGATTGGATCATCTCAGTAAACGCTTGGAAGACTTCGCCCATGAAACGGGGGTCTCTGCCGTGTCGGATGAGGGTAGGAGCGCCGAATCTTCGGTAGACGCACTTCGAAAGCTTGTGCAACACACAGAGCTGAGGTGTCGGCCATTGCCTTCCCCATTACGAACCCCGTAAACGCGCACTGGAACAATAGCAACGCCGTATTTCCACTCCGAGTCTTCGGTAGTGGAATGACGAAGTCCATCGAGACAATCTGGAGCGGGCTTTCGGCCAAGTTGTTACCCGGTGAGTATCCACGAAGTTGCGGACGGCTCTTGCTTGAGCTACAGTCCGGGCATGAGCGGACATGCTTTTCCACATCGGCGAGCAGCCCGATCCAGTAGTAATCCGCTTTAACTAAGTGATACGTTCGGGTGATACCCTGATAGCCTCCCTCCAGTGAGTCATGGCAAATTTACAGCACTTCCTGTACCATCGTAGTCGGGACCACCAGTCGCAACGTTGACTCCTCGGGTCGGTCACGATCTCATCGACGGTTCGAACCGAGGAAATACAACAATTCGTCTTCACTGAGCACGAACTTGTCAGCCATCGTTCAGGCTTCTCGCGCCGCTTTGTAACGAAGCTTCGCCTCGTCTCCTTTCAGTACTGTCTTGAGATTCGACCAGCGGAGTTCCTCGTCTTGCGCTGCACTGATACGTCGTCGCCGTTCTTCCTGTACCGCCACGGGGTCGGTATCCTCAGCACTCGGTTCGCGGACGACTGTTGCATCAGGTCTCGGTTGCGTTGGCTGGTTCGAGAGTTTG
Organism: Phytophthora pistaciae; assembly: GCA_024679115.1. Lineage (NCBI taxonomy): Eukaryota > Oomycota > Peronosporomycetes > Peronosporales > Peronosporaceae > Phytophthora > Phytophthora pistaciae. Next base: position 9,111 of record JAIKVE010000678.1, on the reverse strand, counting down.
GCAGTGTCATTTCGGGCGGAGTCTGCGTCAGGACTACGATCTTCCTGAGTCACCACATGTTCTTCGTCTGCAAAACGGACCCGTCTCTCACGTTCCTTCGCCTGTCGTCTGGTTACTGCCGATACATATGGCGGTTCCCGCACGAAATCGAAAAAAGTCTTGCGACATGTCGTGTCCGATGCGTCCAGTACCTGGGTTGAGCTGACGACACGTGTAGTCACTTCATTCGACTTCTCGGTTGGCGAAGTGTCGTTTGATGATGAAGTCTCGGTTGACGGGTCGTAGATGACTTCGTGGATGCGGTTTAGCCGCACCAGCTCCTCCTTCCGAGTCTCGTCGCCCACAGCTACCGATACCTTCTTCTCCAACGTCTCGCTCGCCAAAGAGTCTGCTGCAGCGTGGAACTCGCGAACAACGTACAGGTACTTCACTCGATTTCAGTTCCTTGTGTCGGTTGAGTTGTGTCATCAGTGTTTCCTTACGACATGCGATCACCCCTAGGGATTGCTGGATTGCGAGTCTCGAGTCTCCGACGATCACCAACTCCTCAGCCCCAGTTTCTAAGGCTGCAGTCAAGCCACTGTTCATGCCCGAGTACTCGGCCAGGTTCACAGTCGTAGCCTCGAGATAAGCACTCGCAGCGATCACTATCGTCCATGCTGCTAGTTTCCACAGAATCCATGCACAACTCCCGTAGCCCCACGTGCTTCTCAGTCCTAGCAGAACTGTCGAAGGAGAGCACATAGCCACAGTAGTCACGAGGCAGCCGTGCATACAGCAAATGAGGGTCCATCCGAACACTCGGTGATCCACGTGTCGGCGGAGTCACTGGTGCCAACAAGTCCCCGAGGTCGACGAAACTTGTGATCGACGACTGGAGGAGTTGAGCGAAGGCACAATCTTTCTCCTTAACATGCGTAACAACCAAGTGCTACGGAGACAGCAGCACCGCAAACTGAGTCGCACGTCCGAACAGAGACTTCGACTTGTGAACCCATTCGAGCGTCGAAAACGGCGTATAGACGTGGATGGTCCGACCTGCGAGCTGTGTGTAACACACCTTCAATAATTGCAGCAGGGCCAGGACCTCCTTCTCAACCGGGTGATAGTTCATCTCAGCGTCCTTGAGGACTCGGCCACAGAACGGCACTGGGAAACATCGTTCCGTCGTGTTCCTGCATGAGCGTCGTGCTCAGCGCCCACTCACTCGCAAACAGCATCACGTGGACATCTCTGTCGCGGTCGAAGTGTCGGAGGATCGGTGCGTCGGCAACCTTCTGTTGCAGTGCGGCGAAGCTTCGTCTGGCTGCAGAGAGGTCACCCCCGTCTCCAAAGTCCTCGTACTTGAGCAGATAGAGCGCGGCACCGTACACGGCGAAGTCCTGGATGAACCGGCTGTAGTAGTTCCGTGATCCCAGGAATGCCTGCACTCCCTTCTTGGACCGTGGAAACGAGAGCTCGGTCAGAGCCTTCAGTTTCTTCGGGTCTGCTTGGATGCCATTACGCGTCACCACGTGGGACAGGAAGTCCACATTGGGTTGCACGAAGATGCTCTTGGTGAAGCTCACACTGCTACGGCACTCTTCAAACCGTGCCAAGAGTCGGTCCAATGTAGCCAAACAGTCATCGAACGACTCACCCCGAAACAGATGTCGTCCACGAAGGATCGTTGCTTGAACACGGGCACCAACGAGGATTCGTCGGGCTCTCCATTCGGAACATGTCGGCCACAGGGCTGTTGATCAGTTCAGACACCGCGTTTCCAACGCCACCGGAACCGAGTCCTGCCTCGAACTTGGTGGGCGATGGCTCTATTCGAGACGTCGGTTCGGATGACTGCTCGGTTCGTTCTAAAGTAGCTTCTCGATCACGCGATTCGGCTTGCGCCATCAGCGTCGCGTAGTGTTTCCATCCACCATTCGGCTGTACAAAGCCCCATAGAGCGTTGTCGAGCATGCGCTGGTAGATCATCGGGCGCGTTCTTTAGCCCGAAGGGCATCCGAAGCCACTCGAAGTGACCCAAAGCGCACACGAGCGCAGAGATTTGGCGCGCTCTCTGCGTCATCATGATAGCCCAAAATCCACTCGTAGCGTCAAGCGAGCAGTACCACAGATACTTCTCCAGGTCGGTAAGCAAGTCGTCGACCAGAGGCATCGCATATTAATGCCGTGCGAGCACGGGGAAGCTCTGGATTTTGCAGTAGCAAGTCGTTTGAGGAGAGCCCACGCAGTGATGACGGTCTATTAGTACTCGCACTTGTGTGGCCTAATTTCAGAAGATGAACCTCTAAATCGTATTCCAAGCGACTTAGGCGCGCCGCACCTGCGGCGCACCAGTCGCCCTCAGCAATCCTTGCCGTCAACCTTAATGCTCCCCCAGAGTGGGTCACTGAATTACACCTTGCCTTGGTCCAGTAAAACCCACTGGGTTTTATATAGAACCGACAAGGATCCAATTTAACCCACTCGTCTTCGTGCAACCTTCATTGGGTGATTGGGTTTTGATGTTACCCCTAGCGGAAACAAGCAACATTCAGTTGGGTGTTTTAGGCGTGCACAGGCTATTAGCTATAAGAGCTTCTCAGCTACGACTTTCTATTGAGTAAAGAATAGCTAATTTACGTTCATAGCCACAGAATCTAGTTTGTAGAGGATCGAAGGTGGTTTCGGCTAAGAAAATCCACCAACGGTTCTGAGATAACAGGTCAATAAAGTAATAGAGTTATACTGAGATAGTAGCGTTAACCATAGCATTTTCTTTTAGTATTTAGAATAAAAGTATAGAGTTTTATTAGACGGAATCGTCGCATCTCTGCAGAAACTCTGGATTAAAATCCAGAGGACATACTCCATGATTGCGGTGGCGGCGTTCACCATCTTGTAATCAATGCACAATCTGATGTCGATGCCATTCTTCTTCAGCACAATGACGATCGGTGATGACCACGGACTGTTTGAAAACGCGATCAAACCCGCCTTCAGCAGCCCTCGGAGCAATTCGTAGAGCTTCTTGAGGTGTCGGAGGGGTATCCGCCGATCCCTCTTCTTGATAGGCGCATGTCCTTGTACATCGATGTCACACACCACACCCTATGCTGGCGGTGGTAATGCATTACCACTGGAGATCAGGATCTTCTCACGCTTCCGCAGCACCTTCACCACGCGGTCTTGACGGCCGCAACTCAGGTCCGGGTGCCGCACGTTCGCAGCCGAATAGTCCAACTCCGTAACCGGGGCTTCGGTTAGGTCGGACAGGAAGGCTAGTTCGTGAGCGTAATCCTCCAGGTTAATGTCGTTCGCCTGGTTTTCTGACGCAATGTCCTTCTCATCACTGTCACCTTCCTCGGCCGTCAGCGAGGTCGCGACCGAGACGTAGGTGCGCTCCAGCACCAGCATCGGATCGTCGGCTCCAGCCGAGCATTCACCTTGGTACGAGTGCTCCAATTCATCATCATCGCCGTCACTTTCGTCACTGCCTAGCGTGCCATCCGAGTCCAGGCTGGACTCTGAACACACTGCCGCTTCGTCAGAATCATCAGTACCGTCTTGGTGAGCGGACTCCTCCATCACCCTAGACGAGACTTCGGTTTGCGCGTGCTCAAGCTCCACAAGTTGAGGAGGGAGCGCCGCTGGGTCATCACCCACTGGTGAGCCGTCAGCAGCGAGTTGCTCTCTCTCTCTCTCTCTTCACGCTTCGCGAGTTCGCGTTCCCATCGTTCGGCGCAACTCAACCTGAGCCTTCGGTCGGACGAGTCGTCGGCTGGATGGACCATCACCCCAGTTGGCGGAGTGTAGGTTGGTCGATCTACAGCTGGCGGTTGCGCGGCCAGCCACTTCGAATACGCCTCGCACTCGCGCGCAAAGACAACTTCGTCGCGGCTGCTCTCGTAGGCAAGCTTCTGCCAGTCTTCGTACCGGGCCGAGTTGAGTCGAACATAGCCGTCGTTCCCGGGAAGATCACCAATCGGTACCCATAGCAACACTGGAGTGTGTGCGCGACACGTCGTCGGGCGGTCCGACATATTAGTCAATCGCATCCACTCGACCTTGCCCCGCCGAAACTTCGTCACCGTCGGCAGCAGAGACTTCGTGCGACGTACCCACACCTCGTGTGTATCAAGAAGTGGTTGGCGTCGCTGCACTCGGTACTCCACAAACGCTCGGCTCTGGACGTGCAAGTGTGGTGTCGAGAAATGCCGGCGGGTGAACAGCCCCGCGCCGAGTCCCAACGGACTGAAACCGGCGAGTGATGGCGAGCCCTCTGATTGGCTACGCACAGTCCCCGCATTAGAGTGACAGATTGACAGTCATTTAGTGAGAAGGCACGGCGGGTCATAATAAATCCCCGCCGAGCCCTCCAATTAGTCATAGTGGGTACAAGCTTTACCTCTCATTAGGAATCCGGACCTAGCCGAGGAGTCATCGGTCCGGTTCGAAGGCTCGGCCGATACCTGACTTTTGTATAGACATTAAGGATTAGCTATAGGGAAGGCCTCACAGTCTCTAATCACTAATCAGAGTAGAATTTCCCCCCGAAGCCACATAGGGTCAAGTCCGTCTACCGGTAAGTCTTCGCTTAGCTGTAGAGTCTGGATACGCTCGGCCGACACGGGGTATGTCTGCCGGTGAGCATAAGGTACATTGACCGAGTGTTCATCCCTGGGAAGGCCAAGAGTGAGTAGTGGCCGAGTGTTTGAGGTATTAGAGACCTCCCTGTACGTTTGTATGTTTGTCTGGGTGTGTGGCTAGGCCCCCCAGTATATTTGACCTCCAGCCGAGACTTCGTCTCGGCGCCCCGGTCCGAAGTTTCGATTGGCTTGGTACCCTTCCTTCTGAGGGACCACAGTGGGTTTAGCGTGAAAGCGCATGTGTACATTGCACCCTAGCCGTTGCTCGTGGCTTATTTGATTTACGGGCTCTACCTACCTGACCGACGACTCGCACAAGGCACATTCCAGCCCAGTGTAAGGGATCGGATCTGGTCTTCAGATTTAATCCCAACAATAAGCGCTGACCTTTTAGGAGGGAAGCGTGTTGTTGGTAGGGGCTCGTCCCAAAGGCCGTGTGTAACGGGGTTACACGAGAGGTTACCCGGAGGGTTACGAAGTGGATACACACTGTCTAACCAAACTCTGTAGGAGAATCAGTACATGGCTTCACAGCCACTGATTGTGCATATGACTAGGGTTCACTATGCTAGATAGTGAACCAGATACATTTACACCGTAGGCGGCTTTGCCGCGATAAAGAGAAGTATCAGCAGCCAAGTCACGACTAGGTCATGACCTAGACACATGGTATTCGTAGGTACCACCACTTAACCCCGTGTTACCTGGCAAATATCACAATCAGGTCATGACCTAATTGCTGTGTTTCTATTGGCTCAACATTCGCGTTTTCTCAATAACTCGTCCAAAACCAGTCGGCCCCCGCGACGCTGCCGCCGCGTACGACGCCCGTTATGGACGGTGAGTTGCAGTGCATGCATGCTCTCTTCGTAGCCGTGGTGACGAATCTAACCTACCTCATTTTGCTTTGCTAGCGAGATCGTCCTCTACATCACGAGCGCCGACGCGCGGCCAACACCAAGCGACTGCAGCCGCCGCACAAAAAGGTGATCGTCGTGCCCCGTCACGTTTCAGTTGCTGTATGTGGTGGTGGGGGGGATGCTTGCGTAGCACTTCGCGCAGGTGCTGCTGCAGCTTTGGCTCGCTTCCGCTCGACCTACAGGACAAGCTCACTAGGTGTGCATGCACACGAGCATGAGGCTGGACGTGCACTTGAGCAAACTGCTCTTGTATGAGCACACCTACCTTGTGGTGCTGAGCCTACCTGAACCCGAGTCGCTGGACTTCGACTTACCAGGCCCAGCGCACAACACAGCAGCACAGCATGTAAGTGGATGGGTGCAGTGGTCCTCTAATGTCGGTGAAATTAATTGAAGGCTAACCAACGCATTATTGGATTCGGTGACATTGAGACAAGAAGATGAGAATCCATTGACCCTTCAATCTAGACACTCAAGCCTCCTGTCAAGTAAGAAGTTGTTTTATTAATATGAAGTTATACTACGCTGAGGGTACTAAATGACGTGTTTGCTGCGCAGTAACTTCGAGAATCCATCTATGCTTCGACGCCCCCGTTCAGAGTCAGCCTTGGCGATGGCTACATCGGCTGTCATCCCCTCCTCAATCAACTTGCGTACGTACTTGATGACATACAACCGTCTTGAGAAATACTTCGTTTCCTTTCCTGATGATCTCCATTTTGTTCCAAATGTCGACTCTAGATATTAAATAGAAGGTCGGTTGGCCAAGCCTTCGTGCCATTCAACCCAGAGCTCTTTTACCGTTGATCTTTGACGACACATACTGTATTGCGGTACAGCCGATGAGCTGAGAGGCGGGATCAGTTGTTGCTGCTGTTGGGTATCAGCTGATTGTTCAACTCCATCACCGCCTGGTACTGTCGTCTGGCTGTGGAGTCTGCCTGTGGAGTCCGGCACAGGTTGCAAACGGAAAGTAACTTCGCCCTGGAGAAACGAGGTAAGTTGTTGCTGCGAGTGTTCCACCAGGTTGACTAGTCTCTGTTGACCTGATGATATCGTATCCATGACTGTGGCGTGCTGTGTACTTAGTTGCTGCGCGAGTAAAGGCATTGCAACTTGAAGTTGCATCTCCACGGGGTGCTCAGTTGAGTTGGCCCTGGAAAGTGCCTCAGAGCGGTATCGCTGGAACTGCTCACCAAAGATTTCATGCTGTTGAACAGTAGTGGGCAGGAGCTCATACAGGAACGCAGCGTCCTCAAGCACGACGATCCGTAAGTACTCCAGCAACTTGATAAATCCACGTGCTGCCAAATTTTGTTCCCAGTCTCCATCTAGTATTTTCTTCTTGTACGTTTCAAGATCAGGGAAAATCTTCCGCTGCAGGTCTTGGGGGGGATCCACACAGGCTCGCTCCAGATAGTACAGCCGCGAACGTGCGGGGAGCCCTGACAAGGCGCGCATAGCTTCCCGTGCGAGCGGAGCTGAGTATACACCCTCCATTGTGTCTTGCCCCCATCTGCCATGTCTACGAGTTTGGGAGCTGTCCACATTGCTGCCTGTTGATGTGCGTCTTCTTGTTAAAAGTTAGTCCGAGACGATTGAACACACTCTCGTAACTTTTCTTGTGGGTGTTGTACGAAATTGACTTCGTACGAGTGCGACCACGCAAAAACTTGACGTCATACCAATCCTTTGCTGTACGAAAGAATGGAAAGGGCTCCAAATCGATATGAAAGCGCTCGAATAGGTAAAACGCAACTGCACCAAGACGACATACGTGAACATCTTTGTTGCGAATATCGCCGACATGCTGGAGCTTCCCGTACGTGTTTGTCTTTCGGTGCTGGATTAGTATAACCAGAGCGATACAGGTCTGAAATCCTTCCCCATCCAGCACCTGAGAGACCATGTCGGCCAGCTCGAGGTCACGTGCATTCTCCCCGGGTAGCAACCCAAAGTGCGATACCAGAAACGCCGCCCGCCCACGCAGATCGCCCAAAAGAAAAAAGGTGTCACAAATTTGTCGGAATTGCTCCTCTGAGTGATACCCATCGAGCAACGAACCAACACCACGATCTTGGTAGTTCTTTTTCCGTGTTTCTGTTGTTTGGGCTTGTACATTCTTTATCAGCTGCTTGACTTGAGCAGACCGGGGATGGACATTCGAATTAATCTTCAGCGCGACTTGTTGGTTGTAGAGATCGACGATTGCATTCACGTAGCCGCAAACAGTCGAACCGCCAACGAACGTGCCCTTCTTCTTTTTGGATTCTCGACCTACCACCTGCTCCGTCAGGAAAAGGTGAAGCTTGCCTTTTGTGACCGTAGCTCCATCGCAGAACTGCTTTTCGCTGCACCAACTCTGAAACTCAGTCTGATAGCTTTCATACTTTCTCTTCGTGTTGATCGGACGAGTATCTAGAGTTGCCTGTAGGGTAGCCCGTTCGCTCGCTTCTATCTGCATCTGCACCGCACTGTCATCAGCCTGCTGCCCCTGCCCCGAAGCTGCCGTTGCTGCCGCATAGAAGCGGATCGAGATGCCAGACTTCCTCCCCATATTGCGACCTTCTGTGTTGTCCCGAATGAGTTCAGGTAAAAAAAGAAAAGTATTATGGTTAGGTCCCCAATCTGATAGTGACTCGGGTCATGACCCCTGTACCCAGCTATGATGATACCCATTAAATACATTCAGTTTGAGATTCACACAGTTAAGAGTTAAGGGTTGACTCTTGGAGTCCGTAAGGTGTACGGACTCGTACGTTCTGGCATTAGAACGGGCTATCTTAAGCTGAGACTCTGTGAGTCTTTTATGTCTTCCTCCGTCTTCCTCTGACGCTAAAGCTACGGCAACCCCGGTGCACTTGGTAGCACTTGTAGTCAATCCGACACCTGGGTCTGTATAGACTGACCCTCTGTGGAGAATGGAGCAGTTCGCTCACTTGCCCCCGAACTAGCAGGATGCGCTTGGAAAGCTTATGTCCTTGTTGGGTCCGGAGGGCGTGACGCAACTTGCGCAGCAAGGCCCCGACGCGGTGAACGCGCGTCTCGAGGCGTTTTCAAGCTACGAGAGTGCTCTGCTAGAGCACCTCCAGCAGAGGATGGCAACGGCCGCGGCGCCTCAAGCGCCCACTTCGTCATCCGACGCGGGAACAAGACCCAAGCCGCTCATGCTGAGCGTGAAGACCTTTGAAGGCAAGGAGGGTGAAAGCTTGATGCTTTGGACCCGTGATGTTGGGATGGCTATGAGCTCAGCTCTACTCCGGACGGAGTCGCAGCGCGTGGCACTAGCTATCTCCAAGCTCGGTGGTCGAGCGAGAGAGTGGGCACTAACGTCCGGGATGTCGGTCGAGGTGGCCTTCCCGACGTGGGACCAGCTAAAACAGCAATTGTCCCGAGTGTTTGCTCCGCCTAACGAGGCGTATCGTGTGCGCTCACGCTTCCTGGCCACTCGGCAGAGCAAGAAGGAGTTGCTGGACTATGTCCAAGAACTGAGAACCCTCATTGCAGGAATGTCTGCTGACCCGTTGCCGGAGGCAGTCACCGTCACGGTGTTCATGGAGGGC
>JAIKVE010000677.1:0-17054 GCA_024679115.1 Phytophthora pistaciae | reverse complement strand
CGCTCGCTCGCCACGCGCGTCTGCTGTCTATTGCAGGGACGCCAGGCCGCCCCGAGGGCGTCTCTGCAGCTGCCAGCGTCAGCTCCAGCTCCGAGGCCAAGCCGGGTCTGTTCCAGCTGCCGGACCTGCACACGCCGTTCGACTTCCCTCGACTCACGCGGGACGTCAAGCTGCAGTGCCATCAGCTGCGACAAGAGGTACTGTAGTAATTCACTTTATTATTGTGGAGCTGTACTAACGTATTATCGCTGCTGCAGCTGGCGGCATCGCCTCCAGGACTGCAGACGCTGCGCACACTCGACGACATCTCGAACGCCATTTGCTCGGTTATCGACGCCGCCGAGCTCTGCCGCAACGTGCACCCCAACGAGTACGAAATGGACTACTATTACTGTTGCTATTAAATTAATTGATGGTTGATTGCTGATGGCGTTGCGGTGGTCCAGGAACTTCCGGCGGGCTGCGAGTGAGTGCTTCACGGAGCTGTCGGACTTTATCCAGAACCTGAATGCGGATGTGGAGCTGTACCGAGCGCTGAAGACTGTGACGGAGGATAAGATCGGGATGAAAGCCTTCACGCCTGAGCAGAGAAGGATGGGGGTTCTACTGCGCAATGAATTTGAACGCGATGGCATTCACTTGTCGCGCTCGGATCGGCTGCGAGTGATTTCCCTGCAAAACGACATCACTCACCTCAGCATGAAGTTCCAGTCGACGATGTATAGCGCCCGGGAGTATGTGGACGTGCCAGCGAAACTTATCCGGGGTATGCCGCACAGCATCACGTCCGTGTGTGAGCGCAAGTGGATGAGCCGCGATACGTTGCGTGTCCCTACAGATATGCACGTCATGAACACGATCCTCAAGTGGGTCGGCGCCCCTGAAGTTCGGCGAAAGATGTATGTCGCTGCCAATTCGTGCGCCAAGGACAACCTCCCGGTTCTTGATGAGCTGCGGGCAAAGCGACACGAGCTGGCTCAACTCCTAGGCTTCCCCACATACGCTCATCTGGCTACAAGGTAAGGTGTGTTGGCATGTTGCGCTCCTGACACAATTCTAACGATACTTTGTTTGCATTGATGGCACAGCGACCGCATGATTGGATCTCCAGAAGCTGTGGAGAACTTCATTGACGACATTGCAAAACAACTTATGGCTAAGGTGCGTCGAACGCCCCTGCTCTCCTTGCTACGTTTGTTGAATCCTGCTCATTCGTGTCGTTTACTTGCAGGCCAAAATGGAGCAGCAGCTACTGTTGAACGCCAAACGGAAGCATGAAGGTCACTCAGTCGACCAAATCTACATGTGGGACTTGCCTTACTACATGGGAATGCTCAAGGCTCAGGAGCACCGCATCGACTCGCGTGTGATTTCTGCCTACTTCCCTCTTGAGAACTGCTTGAAGGGTCTGCATCTGCTGTGCTCAAGCCTGTTCGGTCTGGAGCTGAAGCAGGAGCCCATGCTGAACGCCAGCGAGCGGTGGCATGAAGACGTCGCCAAGCTGGCACTCACACGGAACGGCGAGACGCTTGGCTACATTTACTTCGACCTGTACCTGCGGCAGAACAAGTACAACCATGCAGCCCACTTCACCATCCGCTGTGGCAAGCGCCTGAGCGATTCGTCGTACCAGAAACCCATCGTGGCGCTGGTCTGCAATTTTAACAAGCCGGCCCCGGACAGCCCGTCCTTGCTGGCGCACGCAGAAGTGGAGACGCTTTTCCACGAATTCGGTCACGCCATGCACTCGCTGCTGTCTCGAACCGAATTCCAGCACTTGTCAGGCACGCGCGCTACACTGGACTTTGTGGAGACCCCGTCGCACCTGTTCGAGTACTTCGCATGGGACTATCGAGTGGTGAGTGAGTTCGCGCACCACTACCGGACAGGCGCTCCGTTACCTGCTTCCATGATGCAAGGTCTGCGAGCCTCGAAGACGATGTTCGCCGCGATGGACACGCAGACTCAGTGTCTGTACTCGATGCTGGACCTCCAGCTTTTCGGAGAGCAGCCTTTGCCTTGCTCGCCTCCCACGACTACGCAGATGCTGCACGAGCTGCAGAACTCGAGCACTCTGGTGCCTCACGTGGATGGGACATACTGGCACACGCGCTTCGGCCACCTCATCGGATACGGTGCTGGGTACTACAGCTACCTGTACGCGCGCGTGTTTGCGGCCGATATCTGGCACACAAACTTCGCCGGGCCGAAGGGTCCGTTGAACCGCGAAGCAGGCAAGGATTTGTACCAGAAGCTCATGGTGCATGGTGGAGCCAAGGACCCGAATGCTCTGTTGGTCGATATGCTTGGCCGTGAGCCTTCTCCTGCGAGTTACCTGCGCGAACTGGGTGTGTAGTTGCCAGCATGTATCTGTAGCATGGCAAGAACGTCAGACGAGAAAGTGGCAGCCTCGACCTGGTTAATCTACTACAGTACAGTGCACAGCAAATACCAGGGTCAGTTAGCATGAATAGATTGCAATTTCTCGTGCGTTAACTCCTTTTCCGGAGTCTGTGCTGATATAATAGCTGGTGCAGTGAGAAGCGCTCGGTACAATAGGGGGGCACGCATCACCAGCAGCTAGCGGACGGAGCTCTTGGATCCAATCGCAGGCAACAGGAAGCACAGGGATATAAATGGCTGCCTCTCTCAGTGGAGCGGTCTGTCCGTCCGTCGTCAACGTCTGTCTATTGCACGACACAACAGGCCGCACACGGAGCTCCGTCCTTGCCGACATCGTCCGGGTTGGCCGTCGTCACATCCACGCGCTGCTTGCTGGCCATCTCCACGTGCATGGAGCTGGTCGTGGATCCGGCAGTCGTCGAGGCAACGGAACTGCGCATACTATCTAACTCGTCGGCGGGCGCGGCGGTGAGGTTGCCGACTTTCTGCTTGCTCACGTCGGGGGATTTCTGCGTCACGACGCCTCCCGCCTGGCGCCACAGCAGCGCGTCCACCCAGAAGGCGGCCTCGTCATGGGACCGCGCCTTGATAGTGTACACGCGCTCGTTCAGCTCAATAGTGAAGAGTCCGGGGCCATCTGCATCAACACAATAAGCATTGGTCACAATGACGTTCTAAACCGCAGCGAAAAAGATCTGATGTACCTTACCGACGTGGTCTTCCTGCAGCAACGTGATAGCTCCAACCTGCGGCAGGTTCAGCGCCGCCAGCAGCTTCTGGCCTTGTTTCTACAGCATTTAAGTCAGTAAGTTGCACGGTTCCACGGCCATACAGACGACTCTGCTGCGCGCACCTTGTAGTACGTGAGGAAGCATCCGTTGGTCTCGAACCACCGCTTCTGCCACTTGCCCTCGCGCGTCTTTTTGAACAAATAGCCTGCGGAAAATGGTCACAACCGCCGATTAGTCGCCCTGTTCCGCCGCAGATTCAGCCGGCCGCTGCGCGTACGCACCGCGGATCTCCTCGGTGCGGAAGTTGGCCGTGCCGGAGCTGCTGGGCTTGTTGGACGGCGACGAGGCCACGAGCTTGGCGTCCATGCGGTCGGCCATCGCTTGCGCTTCTGGTTCTTCCTGGGCGGTTGCGATTGGTATATTGAGACTGGGACTGCGTCCGGCCAGGGACTGTAGGGGCGACCGCCCTCCTCAATTGGATCTGATACAGTTGTGATCTTACGGAAAACGGGGCGGATGACATCGTTGAAGCGGTGGGAGGCGCGAGCCGAGTGACGAGGTTGGACGTGGACACCAAAATAAAGCTCGTATCAGATTTACACGGCGTGTTTGTATGGGTGAAGTGAACCCATGTCTAATTCGAATCAGGGACATTAATTTGGGCGCAGTAATTTGGGTTCCTGCGGTGCACCACATCATTTCGTTGGTCGAGCCCCTCGTTACCTCTTCTGATAATGGCTGTCATTCTGGATCAGCGTCTCGATCTCCTCGAGTCGCTGTCGGTCGATATGCGGCTGCATCTGCCACGACGCGAGGTAGACCGTCACTGTCTCGTGCTTGGAGCACTCGAAGATGTCGCTCGCGATCAGCGACTTGGCCACCAGCTCGTGCTCGTACATGGCCAGCACCTCCAGCAGAAGCAGCTCTGTCGAAACCACAACAGTCAGCACTCAGCAATCAGCACTCAGCTACCTTCGTTAAGCTTGCATCATTTTGTTATCGTACCATATCGTTGTCTCCGCTTCTCGTCCAGAGCCTCTGCCTGGATGTCCGTCAGCAAGCGCCTCATCCGCGCGTAAATGTCTGCCTGCATGCCAAGTCGACGAAGGTTAAGCTGGTTCCATCAGTAACACTGTACCGCCAGCCCAACGCAATTGCAAGTGAACGCACCAAGCTGTCAACCTCATCTTGCAGACGTTTGCTGCAGCGGTGTGCCAAGTCCCACAACTAAACCGACGCCAAGCAGAACACACCCAAGTCAGCACACTATATAGCTGTAGTCCTTCCTGCATATCCACACTGAGCACCCACCCGTGACGACGCACGTCCTTGAAGCTGCCCGCAGTCGGCCAGCGACCCCCAGTGCTCCCCAGTCAGGTATCTAGTCCGAAACACCTCGTTAGTCCAGCTCCATTCGCAAGTCCAATGCAGACGAGCAACCTACGAGGTCTTCTGCACGCTGTCGGCCACCTTGGCGAGGTGCTGCTGTCCACGCGCGCAGCCAGCACGCCACTCTTGGTCCAGCTTCTTCCACGGGCTCAGCCACCAGCATGCGTCGCGCGCTGCCACCATTCCTTTAATCGAGCACTACTGCACTGTGATACGGCATTATATGCTTTTTCATAGGTTACAACTTCAACTTGCGCCAGTATTGAGCTCCGCCATGCACTACCGGTACACCAGGACAGGCGAATCACTGCTCCAGTTTGACTAGCTTAAAAAAAACCTGAGATACCGATGGCGATACCGTTCGCAACGCGAGGCAGGGTCGCGGAGCCAGCACTAGCGGTTTGAATTAATTTGAAGTCGTCATGAGTGAGCGTAAGACTGTCCCTGGTAGACGCATGCTGATAAAGATACGATCAATTACTGCCCGGCCGATGGCTTCTGCGAGAGAGGCCCTTTGCTCGTGCACTCTTTTCTGTTGTCATTCCTGAATCTGCAGTCCCACACAAAGCACACAACCGATTGCGATGCTGACTCCGAGCGGCGACTCCAACTATGTCACAGTTTCGGCAAGAGTGCGGCCCCAACCAAGTGTCGTCATGCTGCCTTGTGCGGACGCGGACGAGCGCAAATTTCAAGATACCCAGCCTCGCCACGATACTGCACAAGTGCAAGACCTCCGCAGTTGGGACGTCGCAGTCTTTGGCTGCTTCTCAAGCCTCGTTGCGAACTGTTTCATGTCGAGTATTTGCTCCTGTGTGGCCATCGCGCAGATCCAGGCTCGTCTGGGTAACTGCTACGCGATGGCGCTGTATGGCCACAGCAGCACGATCGTCGGCCTCCTGGTATGCGTCTTGCTCTTCATCACGCACAATACTGCAGGCCAGCCTCAAGCGAGTGGTGCGCTTCAAGCGAGGCAACCGGCAGGCGGCCAGCAAGTTCTCTTTCTGTGTGGCATCGCGTTCTTTTACTTGGTCTTCGCTGCTACTGTGTGTCGGCTTCGGGCCCGCGTTCGACGGGAGTTCCACATCGACGGGAACTGCGGCACCGACTGCGTGGTGGCCATTTACTGCGCTCCGTGCGCGATAGCCCAAATGGCATCGCAAACACAAAGTTACACTCCTGGCAGCTGCAGCTTCCGCCAACCTCGTGTCGACACTCTTCCAGGCTACCCGGCCACGCCACCAATGACTTATGCCTAATGGTAAGATCGTGAAATTAGTTATAGAGCTTAGGAAGCTCGGAGTTGTAGAGCATGAGCGGTATTATCAATGAAACAACGAGTAGAAGGGAACTACTGGCGACAGAAATAGTCTTCTGGAAGCGGTTACTGAGCTTGGACTGGTAGCCAGAGTGATCCCAATATCGTCGAAGTCAACTGAATAGGTGTAAGAAGTCGTAGACAACCCAGGTTTGCTGCTGTCGATAAATCATTTGCAGGTGACCGGAAGGCTGGGCGTGTATGGAGCAAGAGAAGTTTCAAGTCGAGCACATCATTGCTGTCGTCACTAGCAAACCAGTTCGCCAGCCTCATGACGAGCCCAAACCAGACCAGTCGTGCTGAGCAGCATGTTAAACCGCGAAGCCACTGTGGTGTAGCTACATACCCACAGCCATGGACGGTTTCTTGGGTTCAGGCCCGCCGACCAGAAGATATGTTTTCTCGAAAGTGGGCATATGCGGAAAGTAAACTAGCAATATGGTCGTCGACGCTCCGGCACCACCGACGACATCCGCCCCGAACGGATAGGACCGCACCCAAGTTTAAAGAAAGCTGCTGGCCGCTGATCGCACGTTCCCATTTGGCGCTCGTCAGAACCGGCAATCCATTTCGGAATTTGCGGCCTGCACCCCCCAAAGCTCAACCGTCGACATACACCATGCAGACCCCGACCAACGAGACGAGCTACACCATCCCGGTCATGACGCCGCAGCCGAGCATCGTGGTGCTCCCAGGCGCGGACGACCCCAAGGAGCGGAAGCTGCGGGACGGGAACCAACTTGCTGGCGGGACGCACGTCGCTGACATTGACATCGGGAAAGGCTGGGACGTCCCGTTCTTCGGGTGCTTCGCCAGCATCATGCCCAACTGCTTCATGTCGACGGTCTGCCCCTGCGTGGCCGTCGCGCAGGTCCAGGCGCGGCTGGGCAACAGCTACCAGACAGCGCTGCTGAGCCACGGCTCGTCGATCTTCGGCCTGGTGGTCTGCATCATCCTCTTCATCTCGCACAGCACCACTGACGACGTGGTCGAGCAGCGTTCGCCTCGTGACGGCGAGCCGCATGCAGTTGAACGCTCGTCGCATGGCCGACAGATCATTTTCCTGTGCGGCGCCGCGTTCTTCGTGCTGTTCTACGCGTTCTCGCTGTGTCTGGTGCGCATGAAAGTGCGAAAGGAGTTCGAGATTAAAGGAAGCATCGGCGTCGACTGCCTGGTGTCCACGTGCTGCGCTCCGTGCACTGTTGCTCAAATGGCGTCGCAGGTGCAGAGCTACACGCCAGGAAGCTGCAGCTTCCAGCAGCCTGGAGTCGTTGACACCCTGCCCGGATACCCCGTAACCCCAGCCATGCAATTTATCTAACATAAGGAGCACAATGGAGTGATACTACACCAACACCGCGTTATCAGCGAAAATATATGATCGTACCGCATTGGACAAGCGTGTTGAAGTTGTTGCCTTTGCCATGCAAAGAGCGCCTTGTCTCCGATCGAAGACGTGGCTACAACTGATTACATGTCGCTCCGAGCTCCTGCATCGTTACAGCTTTACCAGTTGGGCAGCAGCTCCTCGGCTATTGGGAGGCCGCTTATACAAGTGCCTGCACGAGTACTATTACCTACACACCCGCCTATGCCGAAGAGCTCACAAGTTGAACCGAACGTCGTGGGTCTGAACATTGGGAGGCTCACAAATCCGCAGGACGTGCCCCTCGATTTGCCTTTCATTGACATTCCCATTCCCACCCCACACTGGAAGACCCAGTACTGTACACACAATTCCACAACGGACGAGGCTCTGCGTGAGCATGTCCAAGCCTGTCGCCACGTGCGCCCGGGCTCAGTGCTCGACGGAGGCGATGCTGTCCAAGCAGGCGGAGCTGGTGCCGAAGCTCCCCGTGATCACTATCGTCCCTGATGCCAACCCGGTCCGTCCTGTAGCTCGACGCGGGCCTGCTGCTGCTGCGTCTCGTCAACGTGAATTGAACCGACTTCGACGTGGAATACCGGCTTCTGCGACTGCTGCTGCTCCGTGGCTCCGACCTACTGCTGCGTCGTCACCTGCTGCCCGTGCACCACCGTCGCGTCAGTGAAGGAAAGTTTAGGCGGTGGATACGAGAGGACACTGGTGTACTATGGAGCGCTGGCATTCGGCGTGCTGTTCTGCATCGGGTACGCGGCTTCGACGAACTCCAATGAACACTCGGATAGCGATATGGCTTCATCAACCGCTCCAGCGCACGACCACGGGGTGTTATTAGCAGCTCGGATCTGTGGGAAGCCGCGGCGCTCGCGTTTCTTATGACGTTTTTGTTCGGTGTGTGGAGACTCCGTGTCCAGACTCGATACGCCCTCGGTATTCAAGGCTCACACGTGGTCGATTGCCTCTCCAGCTTCTTTTGCTGCTTCTGCGTCATCTCGCAACTTCATCTCGAACTCAAAAGTCACAACGAGGAGCCGTCGACAACTAGAACTCCACGGTATTGCCATCACCAAGGCGACGGAGGCGTCGACGCTAGTCGTCAGATGGATACGCTGGCGCCGTATGCAGTCATGTAGGAATGACAAGTTATCAATAATGGAGGAGTGGGAATTCGTAAGTTTTGTCGGGTTTCCTTGCTACTCTGTAAGCTACTGTCTTAGCATTTGTCGATGGAGCCTACCTCAAAGTGGTTCTCGTCAGTGTTGCTGCAACACTATCCAATACTGGTAACGAAGTAAGTTTCTGGCCCAACTACCGCACCAGGTTGAAGCAGTGAGCTTGAAGTGGAAGTATCCCGAGTCCGAGTTGCTGAATGTGTGGTTGACTGTGCCACCGTCTCCCAGCAGACGTTTAACCTCCAAGACCTTCCTAAAGAGTGTATTGAAGTTAGCGCAGTCTACAAGACGAGTCAACCCGTTCAAGATATGCCATGAATCGAACATAGCGACCAGTTTTACCATCTTCGTCATCTATTACTTGGCGACTAGGACACTGTGTCGGACAAAGTACCACAGCAACACTGCAGACCAGCTCGCAGACACGAGTGCTACATGTCTGTGTATGCCTTACAGTCAGCCGAGCGTCAATCACTTGACCTCGGTCAACCAGACCAGACGCACGTCAAAAACCGCAGAGCGCTGCCGGTGTTGGTCTAGGTCATCCCGGGCAAGCCCGAGCTCTCATTCTACAACTCGCCTCGCGCACATCAAGCCACCACCGCCACATCAACCCACCCTCAAGATGAAGACTGGAACTTTTGTCGCTGCTGCCGCCACGGCCCTCGCTGCTGTCACCGCCCCAACGCTAGTCGCTGCGGACGAGTGTTCTACGCTCACCCTCGTCGTGACGTTCCTGCCGCTGTTGACCGATGCCAACACTTGCTCCTCCAACACGGGATACTCGCTCTACCCGCTCACTGGACTCCCCACGGCCGAAGAGCTCACTCTCATCTGCGCCGACACCACGTGCACCAAGGTCCTGTCGGAGGCCGCAGCGCTCGATCTCCCGGACTGCACCGTGACGTACAACGGAGTCGCCTACAACGTCAAGGACCAGATCACACTCTACGCGACCGCCTGCGGTGCGCTCGGAAGTGAGCTCCACCACCAAGTTCAGGACTCCAAGAAGCTCAGTAAGCGGTGGGTCTTTAGTTTGTTCGTCTTCTTTCGTCAATGGATTTTCATTGTCTTGCCTTGCTGCTTGAAGATCCTCGATCATCAAAAATACACAATGCAGCAAGCGTTTCTCACATAATTCAGTAGTAGTCAGAAATCTACCTTACAAATGACAAGTAATTGGCAGTTACATGTACTGATATGAGGTGAGTATTCAGTGCGTAGTTTCCAAATGGTTCAATCATCGGATGGGGTGGTGGAACTTCCACGCGCAGATTAATGCCGCTCGTAAACGGCTGCGAGGTGGCATTCGAGCTTTATCACCGCAGCGTTCACACCCGCAAGTCCGTCAATGAAGTCCGTAGCATTCGTTGCCGCTGCAGTCGCCGCGTTCGGCTCGCTCGTGGCCGCTGTGGAGTGCGCGTCCACCACGCTGAGCTTCGCGCTGCTGCCGCTGGAATCCCAGTCAGGCTTCTGCGCCGCCGACTCGGGTTACAAGCTCTACCCGTTCACCGGCATGCCCTCCCTCGACCAAATGAAGGCCATGTGCAAGAGTAAAGCCTGCAACAAGCTGCTCGACGAGGCCAGGGACTCCGAGATGCCTGAGTGTGACTTGACTGTTAACGGCACCGCGTACAACATCCACGAGAGTATCGAGCTCATGTTCGCAGGCTGCGAAGTTATCGACCTCAACAAGGTGGCGTCTTAGACTCGCTGTCATTCTGTACCAACTGGCTTGTCAATACAAAAATTTCCACAACTAACTCGTTCAAACCGCATGTACTTAAGTACGCTTCTCCTCGAGCGAGTCGTGATGAAGAATCGCGCTGAGATTGAATCGCTGCTGAGAGTTGAAGTCTAAGTGTGAGCTGAGAATTCTTTCGCCAACGGTGAATACTACACAGGTAATTCAGTACCACAAACGGTTGTATACTTTGCCCAGCGCTGATCAATGATTGCGCCAATTCCAATTTCATGGCAGGAAAACGCCATCGAGAACAGCATCTCTTGTGGGAAGATTGTCTTTGACGAAGCGTCGAAGATTGATATTGTACTCGGTAAATGTACGGGCAGAACCAAGTTGCTTACGTCAAAGTCGCCTCTTCGAGAGCTCCAGTAAGGCAGATCTCTGAACGTGTTCTTTATGGTCTGCGAATGGCTGTAAACGCTAGTACCGTGGTGATTAACTCTTCGAGGCGGCGGCATTCGCCGTTGTCATTTCCAGATTCGTGCCTTCATGAAGGTTCTATCTCCCGTGATCGCCTTCGCTTCAAGTCTGCTTCTCGCCCCACGCGGAGCGACAGCGGCATGCTCCAGTTGGTCGTCGTTATACCAAGACGTACTTGACGGCGTCTGCGTCTGCAACGAGACTCAGTGTGACTCCATCGTCAGCGACTACACGAAGCTTACGGCGGGCCAAGTGGGCGTGTACACCACCTCCAAGGATGGCCAACGCTTGACTTACACTGTGGCAAACGTTGACGAGTCCTCCGAAGACGAACCGACCTTCTCCATTGATGTTTCAACGCAGTACCAGACCATGATTGGCTTCGGCGGGGCATTCACGGACTCCGCAGCCATCAACCTCTACAAACTGTCGTCCAAGCTGCAAGACGTGGCGCTGGACCAGTACTTCGGGAAGAACGGCCTGGAGTATAACCTCGCTCGCGTGCCCATCGGGTCAACGGACTTTTCGACGAGCACGTACACGTACAACGAGAAGATCGACGACTTTAAGATGGCCAACTCCACCATTGCGGCGGACAAGGCGCCGCTCTCGAACAAAATCGACATGATCCAGCGCGCGCTCAACATGACATCGCTAAAGTTGTTCGCTTCGTCGTGGGCGCCTCCGCTCTGGATGACGAACGGAGACTCAGTCGTCGACTGCACGATCAAAGACACACCTGGCGAGAAGTACTGGGAGGCGCTGGCCCTGTACTATTCCAAGTTCTTCGACGCCTACAAGAAAGAGGGGATCCACTTCTGGGCCATGACTGTCCAGAACGAGCCCGAGAAGCCTCCTCTTGCTGTGTCGCAATGGCAAACACTGCGTATGACGGCTGAGGAGGAGAGAGATTTCATCAAGCTGAATCTCGGCCCCATGATGGCCAAAAACCACCCAGACTTGAAAATCATGGCGAATGACGACCAGAAGCCCGGACTCATGGACCGCGCAGCACCGTTTGAGGATCCTGAGTCGAAGAAATACCTAAGTGGACTCGCCTTCCACTGGTACCAAAACGTCGACTTTATCCTACCTGGCGCTGGTAACTTCAAAAACCTGCTCGAGTTTCACGAGGCGCACCCGGACATGTTCATGCTCGGAACGGAAGCGTGCGAGGGGTATCTGCCTTCACTCGTCGGCACCGGTAAGGGCCCCGCTCTCGATGACCCGGACAAGGCCTGGAAGCGTGCGCAAAACTACGCGCGCGACATCATCGAGGACATCAACAATATGGTTGCGGGCTGGGTAGACTGGAACTTGTTCCTCGACACGGACGGCGGTCCGAACTGAGCGAAGAACATGGTGGACGCGCCGATTCTTGTGGATGAGCAGAATGGCGCTGAGTTCTACAAGCAGCCGATGTATTACATCATGGGCCACTTCTCCAAGTTCGTGCCGCCCGGATCGAAGCGCATCGAGTTCCCGAAGACGGAGACGCTGGACGACTTCCACCGTTGCGCTTTCGTAACACCGAACAACCAGGTTGTGATGCAGTTCTTGAACCGTGACAGCTCCGAGGTCACGGTCAGTGTGAAGCAGACGGACTCCAACACGTTCACGCTGACGTTGCCGGCAAACTCGATGCAAACAGTGATCCTGCCGCCGTCCGAGGACACCAAAATCTTGTAAACACCATGTTGGCTTTGTCGTCGTGCGTTGTCAACTCCAAGGTTTCATTGAAGAGCTTGTAGAGTTTTAGAGAACGTTGCCAATAACGCACATCCTTGGCTCATCGAAAAACGTAAGCATGTTTGCTTCTATTGGATCTTGTGTTCAGTCAAAAACGCTGTTATCAGCTAGGTAGGAAATAAAGTTTTGTTATTCATATCCGATATAGCCTCATTGTGCGATGCGTAGTCGGTCATATCCGTACACGGATAAATACCTGCGTCTCTGAAGAAAATGGTATACTACAGTCTCTGGTAGATAATTATTGATGATACCCCTGCAGCACTCGAATGCACGGTATGTATGACGAGCTCGCGCAAATGCCGGTGAACGGTTAGATGTAGTAGTGTACCCGG
Source organism: Phytophthora pistaciae (assembly GCA_024679115.1). NCBI lineage: Eukaryota > Oomycota > Peronosporomycetes > Peronosporales > Peronosporaceae > Phytophthora > Phytophthora pistaciae. The sequence goes on along the minus strand of JAIKVE010000677.1, from coordinate 4,406 downwards.
TGTCGACTGCAAGCAACAGCTGAGTACTCACGATAGATTTTGAAAGTCTAAGCGTTGGTTCAACCGAGGTAAAATGAGAATTGGGTAGGGCAGTTCATTCCAGGGGTATGTTTCGCTATGCGGATACGATATCGTTGTAGTTGGCGCACTTATCGTGTCCTCTCACGAAGGTAAGCATACATTTTCTTGATCAAATAACTACATGAACTATTAATACTAAGTATGGAAATATTTTGTTCCGGGATCTAAGCTTACATGTTCATTAGCTCGAACTACTACGTACCAGTACACTAGAAATGTTTTAGCTGGCAACGCGTTCACGAACCTCGAAGAGACATTGTCGTGAAATTGTTGCAGTCTGGTCTCATACGAAGCCACTGCAGCCAAGGCTACATTTTTCCTGTACCGTGTGCTATGTTGCTCTTCTAATCTCGAGAAATAATTGCTGTGATGAAGTGCTCGTCTGATACATTTTTTTGAGGGACTTTTGCTGTCGTTTGCGCGTAGATTTCCCTCCACGATCTCCATGTAGCTACACTTACTGCAGCAAATTTATGTTTGTACAGGCACCACATTTATTCGGAAGACACGCTAGAATGCTACCGTGGTGGCAACGCAGGAAATTTTGCGACGTCTTGTTGACATTTTCAAACTACCCGTGAATGGTGGATTGTTTGTTACGTTATTCAGTGTGTGCGCAAATCTTTGCAATTCATTGACCGCGAACTTACACTAATTTTGTAATGTTTCTTACATGCAGCATGTAGGTGCGCAAAGTGGCACAGGAACACTTTGACGATATATGCTTACCATGTTCTGGTGCCTGGAATCAATTAATTAGAGAAAATAGTACGTAGTGCTGCTTCGAGGTAATACGAGCTTGACGTTGTATGTACGTTCTCGATACATTTTATAGCAATATTTTGGCACGAACCTAAGCAAATCCTGGACAGGTTCATGGCTCAAAGCCCCACGTGTTTCCTTGGAGCACACCACTTATTTCGCGTCCATCTGCTGGTTCAGCTAGAGAAAAGGCCTCAGTGTGCAACTTGATGTTGCAGATCTTATAGTCCAAGTCTCTAGTGGTAACCCTCGCGCCTTTCACACGAGCAAAGCAGGTCTTTTCATCCCGAGTGAAGCTCCATGCCAATGTTCGTCTAGGGTTGATCGCGTCTCAAAAATTTAATCAGAAAGCCGCTTGTGTGTGCTTTCGTCGGTCGACGTCCTGCAGCGTCACGCCAACGCAAGAGGAACTCTAAGGCCACGGGCTCACTCACTTTTAAACTTGCCTTCCACAAGCAACCCCCTCCACCACCAACACCAACTACCACTACCAAGATGAAGGCCACCAGCTTCGCCGTCGCCACTGTTGCCGCCCTCGCCTCCATCTCCGCTCCCACGCTCGTTGTCGCCGAAACGTGCTCCACCATGACCCTCGTCTTCAAGCTCCTGCCGCTCCTGTCCGATGCCAAGAGCTGCGCCGACGACACCGGGTACACCATCTACCCGTTCACCGGCAAACCCACAGACGAGCAGATGACGGCCATCTGCGCCAACCCGACGTGCACGGGTGTGCTGCAGGACGCCATCGACACGGACCTCCCGGACTGCACCATCGACTTCGAGGCGACGCAGCTGAACGTGCGTACGGAGCTGACCGACTACGGTGCGAGGTGCGGCGTGTTCGAGTCGCGCAAGTAAGGGCTTATTTCACCGCGTCTTCTTGTCTAGCTAGCACTATGTTTTCGTCTGCGTAAATCTTGATCGATCACTAGAAGTTGTAAATACAACATGAACACTTTCAATACGTTAGTCTTTGATTTTTCACTGTTAATACTATGGTACAATAGGACTTGCTGTCTAAGACAAGGCGCTTTACACCTTCCTACCCGGAGCAGCAGTGGCTGGCGCTCCTGTCGTGTTGGGGTTGAATCGGACTGACGGCGAGGACGCCAACCTGTAGCCACTCGTGGCGGGGACTCCGCTGTTCATAATTGGAACTGTGGCGGCGGTGGGGGGCGTGTAGGCCTCCACGATGTACACGGAGCTCGGCTGCGTCGGCGTCTGGAGCAGGTTGCGGTCGAGACGGTCGTTCGTGTACAGACTTCGCTGCACCTGCGGCTGGTGCTGACTCTGGCGAAGCTCCTCGATTTGGCGCATGAGTTTGCGTCGCTTCCAGCAGTAGTATCCGTAGGCGACGAGCATCAAGACGATGATGACGATGGCCACCAGCACCACGTACATCCACCACTGCCAGAAGAAGCACCGCTTGCCCGAGAACGGCACGTAGCTGCTGAGCAGGCTGCTCTTGCGGTCCGAGGAGCTGACGCAGCTGCAGAACGAGTCCTCAGAGGTCATGGTCTCCACCGTGATGTTCTTGCTCGAGGTGACGCCGTTCGGACAGTTGTCGGCCACCGCGATTCCCACGCGCTCGTTCTCGCGGTCGTGCACTGTGAAGAGTCCGTCCATGAACACGTCGCCCAGCAGCGTGAAGCTGCCCTCGGAGATGCCGAAGACGCGGCAGGCCGACTCGCCCCGGCCCGTAGACACCACGAGCGGGCGCCAAATGTACTCGGCCGGAATGGTGATGGTCATCTGCTGCGACTTGTCGTCGTCCACTGCGACCGAGATCGTGAGCCCGGGCAGCGAGTAGATGATCGAGTCGGCGTTGGTCGGGTCGCACTCGCTCGAGCAGCAGGTCGAGTCGTCGTCGAAGAAGCTGTCGCTCACGTCCGTCGTCACCTTCTCGACCTCCGTCTTGAGCTCCGCGATCACGGCGCTGTAGACGCTGGACGGGAACGCGATGTTGCTGGTGCCCGAGTCGATGATGGACCGCGGCGAGTTGATGGTCTCGCAGTCCAGTCCGAGACTCTCCCCGTTCACGCCGATGTCCGTGACGAGGACGTTGTAGTACTTCTCCTGCACCAGCGGCGTGTACACGATGTCGCCCTTGTGGAAGCTCTCGCCGCTGGCGCCGTGCGTGCCTCCAAGCACGAACTCGCCCGCGTACAGGTACGAGTCGTCCGCGAGCGACACGTTGCTGAGACTCAGCGCCTGCAGCGCGCCGCACATCTGCAGACTGAAGACGTCGCTCAGGCCGTCGGCGCTCTGGACCTTGTCGAAGTAGGGCGTGGGCGGGTCGCTCGAGGGCGAGGCGATGGCCTTGTAGCCAAGTCCAACGATGCCATCGTATCCGGACGAGATGAAGCTGTCCTCGGCCGTGATCTCAGCGAACGGCATGCTCTCAACCGTGCCCAGTCCCTCGCCCGAGAAGGTGTCCTCCACCACCTCGCCGCTCCACGAGCCGCTCACGTACGTGACGCTGACCGCCGTGCCCTGGTCCACGCATGTGTCCGACTCCGAGCACGAGTACAGATGCTCGTTCGTGAGCGAGCAGCACTCGGCCGTGACCACGGCCGTGTTGGCCGAGCCCGTGTCCAGCAGCAGGTTGAACGAGTCGCTGGCCGAGCTGCCCGAGCTGGACGAGTACAGCTGCGACCCGACGTTCACCTGCACGTAGTAGGCCAGGCCCGACGAGAGGCCCCAGAGCTTCTGCTGCAGCACGTCGCCGGCCTGCGCCGTCGTCGGCAGCGACAGGCCCAGCGCCAGCGCCATCGGAAGTATTGCCGCCACCTGCATGTGTATATATGGGCGGTCTGGTCAACGCAGCGAGTAACGCAAAATCCACACTGCGATGGAGGCGCCTTGGCTTGACTTGACTTGGCGTCGACCAGCGCGAGCTGCATCGTGCCTTTCGAGAGCGTGGGATGTCCCAACAGATCCTGGCCACTTTCTGCCTGTGATCTGTCCTGCACGCACGGAACGAAAACAGGCTATTTGTGGTTGTTGCCACACAGATACGCTCGATTGTGGCGAAAATGTACCATAAATAGAGGAATATGGCGATCGTCTAGCGGTGGAATGTGGTGTCCACTGGGCCACATTTAGTGGACACCTTGACGGGGGCGTAAACGAGGCCTGCAGTCAAACGCCCGACATGTGATCGAAGTCGTCTCTATGACGTTGCGCCGAAAAACTCGTACCGGCGCCGCTGGACAGGATGGCGGTCTCCGCTCGCGAGGGTCAATTTGAGTCACGCTGGGGTGAGCCCCGACACTCAAACACTCGAGCGGTCACTCGGGACTCGTCCTCTCACCCAGATGAGCAGGAACGAGCGGAGCTCGCAAGGATGGATCGGCACTGGTGCTCGCCGCGCCGCAACCCGAGGGCGTGTGGGACACCCCGGCGCAGTCTTCACCCGCGCGGCTGAAGGTCACCTCGCCGGCCTCTCTTTGGCAGTGTCCGCCATCGGTGCCGTCAACGCGCTCAGCTGCGGAGGACGCCGCGGCGCAAATCTGCCAAGCGGCGGCGACTTGTAAACGAATCTGCCATTCCGATGCGCACTT
>JAIKVE010000676.1:0-17095 GCA_024679115.1 Phytophthora pistaciae | reverse complement strand
CGGCCTTGACCGTGGCGGCGTGCACCTGCGACGGGGCCACGACCACCTCGACGTTGGCCGGGATCTTGGCCGTGTTGAGCATGCCCACGAGCTCCTGCGCCTGGCCTAGCGAGCCGTTGCACTTCCAGTTGCCGCCCACGAAGAACTTGCGCGAGCCGGAGCTCATGTGGCGCGCCTGCGTCTTGAACACCTGACGGAAGGCCATGATAATTGTTGGTACTTGAGGGGGCTTGAGGCTTGGACGGGGAATCCGAGAATGAGGAGGATCGCAACCACCGAAGTCGAGTCGAGTCGAGGACTCGAAGTTGGCCGGCCCAAAAGCTCGCAACGGCAATAAAACCTCGTGGTTGCAACTTGAGGGGGCCGACCCCAAGCACCAAACGGACCGGCGCTGTGCAGACACACCAATTGTACTAGTACACAAATTGAAGCGTGGCTTTGCCACCAAGCACCAGTGACCCGGCGAAATGGTCCGCTCGCTGGTCTGTGGCTTTGGGCCTTTGGCTGCTTGGTGCGCTCGCCGTCCGGCCGGGGAAAGGATTTGCGCCGTCGGCGGAGAAACGCGTGTCCGATTGTCGATCTCGCGGGATGAAGCGGCATGCATACTGGGGGCGAGTGAATTTGCTGCCGGTGCGGGCCGCGCGGACGGACTTGCACGCGAGATGGGGCTGCAGATTCGGGCGGCGGCGACGGTTGTTGCTGCTGCGAGCGGTGAGATGGATGCCGCGTCGCAGCTCCCGAGTGATGCCGATCGGCCAAAAGCCAACATCAACGACAGCCGCAAGGTGCGGACATCAGAAACGCAGTGCCAAGCTTGCATGCTTGGCACGGTAGCTCCTGCGTCCGGTGCCGATGTCCCGTGCAGCTATGGACCGACGTCGGAGAATCATGCTATTTTTTTCTATTGTAATAGTGTTGGGGAACTTGAATCCGTCGGCACAACAGTTTGGGGGTATTGTGAAGCGCTAGGTAGGCGGCTATACATGAGAACGTTGTGTGGCTGCTACGGATTCATTTTTTTAGGAAAGCTACATGTGGTACCTGTATAGTGCAGCACTGCAAGCGTTGAACCCTGTATCGACCACGGTGGTGGCGACGAAGGTAAGTGTTTGACATATTCGCACATTTCTCGCTACCTGCCTAGGCTATCGAACTTTCGCCAACCTCGTTGCAACTTTTGGCTTGAATTCACATTTTTTTTTACGAAACCAAGTGCTCTACCACGTCGTTGATAGCGTTGTCAAGAGCGTTGTTATCTGTCGTCTCCATCGTCGCTCCACGCTCCACAAGGGCTTCCACGATCTCCAAATGACCGTGTTCGTTTGCAACTTGTAAAGCCGTCGCACCACTAGCGTTTGCTGATTGGTGTCGGCTCCCGCTGCTAGAAGCAATGCGACGACGTCAGCGAAACCTTTTTGGGCAGCGCTTGTGAGTGGCGTTGCTCCGGTCTTGTTGACTACGTTGACCGAGGCTTCATGCTCCATCAGCAGCTTCACCACCTCCCCATGACCGGACAACGCGGCAACCAGGAGAGGGTCGTCGCCGTCAGCGTCTTTCACATCGATCTTGGCACTACGCTCGATGAGAGCACGTGTGACGTCGAGGTGGCCGTGTTCACTTGCCAATAGCAGAGCGGTGGAGCCATGCGAGTCGTGGTGGTGGACATTTGCTCCGTTTCTCACCAAAAGGGACACAACATTCGTGTGCCCCTGTCGCGACGCAAGCATCAGTGCAGTCACGCCTCTGCTGTTCGCCAAGTCAATGGGCGCTCGATTGTCCAAAAGCAACTCCACGATGCTGGCATGTCCTCGCCAAGAAGCGACTGCTAACGCGCTATCTCCGTCTTCACAGCGTAAGTCCACAGATGCACCACTCTCGATCAAGACTTGAGCAGTATCATAGTGCCCATTTTCACACGCAGCTACTACTGTAGAGCCGTTGCTCCACTCGAATTCTGCTGATCCACTTCAGCTCCATTTTCCAGCAACAACTGCGCAATACTCGTGTGGCCCTGTCGCGAAGCGGCCATTAGCCCCCCCCCCCCCCCGTTGCTATTGACAAAGCTGGTGTGCTCAAAAGAAGCTCCACAATGCCGATGTGGCCCTGCGTCGAGGCTAGCATCAGCGCACTCTCCCCATCTTTCGCCTGCAAGTTGACGGATGCACCTCCGTCGATCAGAGCTCGTACCGGCTGGATATGTCCGTTTGCACTCGCAAGTATTAGAGCTGTAGTGCCATTCAAGCACTGATGATCCGCCGATGCTCCATGGCGCAGCAGAACTTGCACCACGTTTGTGCGCCCATACAGCGACGCTAGCATCACAGGGGTCCGGCCATCGTCACTTGTCATGTCGATCGAAGCTCGATGGCTCAAAAGGAGTTCCGTCACAACGTCAAACCCGTTTGCCGCTGAGTACAGCAGGGGCGAGCTGTGCGTCAAGTCCACCCTGGATGAGGCATTGTGCGATGTCAAGATGGCCATACTGACACGCGATAGATAACGCACTTTGCCCGTCCGGGTTGAGAATGTTGACGCCAACTCTTTCGTCCAGCAGAAGTTTAACCACGTTAACGTGGCCATACCTCGCCGCACTCATAAGTGGGGTCCAGCCTCTTGCGTCGGTCTTGTCAATATTGTCGCGATGTTTCAACAGCCTTTTCACTATGGATACCGCCAAATCGCCTCGTTCACACGCTATTCGAAGAGCAGTGCGTAGTTTCTCGTCAATGGCAGAGTTGACAGCCGAAGTCTTTCCCTGCTCTTCATTGTCGACTGGAAGCCCACGTTGCTCGGCCGAAGAACTGAAGATTGGCCCAATTCGTTCGTAGATCAGCGTAAACTCGATGTAGCCACTCATGTACGATACGTTCAACGCCGACAAGTTCATGATATCTCCACACAACGCAATGTCTGCTCCACTATCGAGAAGAATCCGAACCGCGGCGCAATGTTCAGCGCCGTTGCCCCGTTAGGCCCCTGGGCATCAATATGCGCACCACTTTTCAAAAGCGCCCCCACCACGTCCAAATGCCCCCTTTCCGTTGCCTTTATTAACGCGCTCCAGCCCGACTTGGACTGGAAGTCAACTGATGCATCCTTTTCGAGTAAAACTTGGACAACCGAGCTATCGCCTTTTGTCGCCGCCCAAACCAAGAGCGTGTCACCGTCGCAGTCCTGCGAGTCGACGGCCGCACCACCGTCAATCAAAGCTCGGGCGGTATCAAGATGTCCCTGTTGGCACGCAATCACTAGAGCTGTCGCTCCGTCGTAGTACGGTGATCGATTTGTGCCCCGTACTGCAGCAATATGCGGACCACCCTCGTGTGGCCATTCTGTGATGCGATCGTCAGCGCCGTCCTGCTATTGGGGTCGGCCAGTCAATCGCCGCTCCATTCTGCAGCAGTAACTCCACTACGTCAGAATGGCCCTTACCTGAAGCTGCCATCAACGCAGTGCCCCCGTCATTATCCTGTGACTCAATAGACGCGCCACCAGCTATCAGAACTTGTGCAGTACCAGGGTGGGTTAGATATTAATCGGGTCGTCTGCGGGTCTGGTAAGGCCTCGGCCGAGGGTCGGGCATGTATATTTCGCTGGTCTTTCTCTGATTAGCAGCCCGATCCGTAAAGTACTCGTAAATTACTGTGCATAGTAAACTGCACCTCCGCGAGTGCTGTCATCATGCAATAGTATAGCAAGTTCACCAGAGAAGGAGACGGTTGTAGACAAATTGATTGATCGAGTGTTAGTAGGACACTCGCCCGTTGGCTCTCGCCTGCGGACTTAGCGACGGCACTTCGGGGGGCCCGCCCCTCCCTCTCTCGCTTCGCTCGGGGAGCGCCGCTCCGCGGACTGCCCCACCCCCTCGTGCCTTACGCTAAGTCCTCGGCTCGGCCAGGCGCGGTGTCTCGGAAAAAAAATATCGGGTTGCAGCGCTCGCCTTCGCTCGCTCGCGCAGACACGCCCCCGCCTGATCGGCGGGTGTTGGTGTTAAATCACGGTAAGTGAGCTGGAGCTGGGAAATGAAGAACTGATGCATTATCTAACCTGTTTCCTACTCATGTGCAGAGGGCCGCGCCTCGCAACCACCGCGCCGCCCTGTAGTCCTTGGTAACCACCGTACCTGCGACCACTCACGCCCGCAACCGCTCGCAACCGCCCGTACCATCGCACGCAGTCGCAGCGTGGAACTCGCAGTTCCAACACTCCTTCTCGCGCGGTCACGTCGTGAGCATGACGAGCACCCGAAGTTCCTCGAGTCTCGGCGCCGGCAGGGTCTTCGTCAAGATGTCCGCGCGCATCAACTTCGACTCGCAGTAGCTGACGTTCAGACCCTTGTTCCTGGACAAGTCCTTGATAAACTTGAACCTTATATCGATGTGTTTTGCGCGCCCGGACTTGTCTTCGCCTTCTATCTGCTTGATGGCCGCTTGGTTGTCCACGTGCAACTTGTACGGCATCTTCACCTTGATCCCGATCTCGCTCAACAGCTCGACGATGCCTAACATTTCAGCCGTCACCTGCGAAGCTGCCACGAACTCCGCCTCCATGGTCGACAAGGCCACGCTGCTCTGCTTCTTGCAGATCCACCCGACCACCATGCCACCGACCATCAGCACACTGCCGCTCACCGACCCGCGGTCCACGCGGTCGCCGGTGAAGTCATCGTCGCTGTACCCTTCCACCACAATAGTGTCCTCGCTCATGCTTCCCCTGGGCGCGTGCATGGCGAACTTAGTGTCCGCCGTCCCCTTCAGGTAGCGCGCAATCTTCTTAGCTAGTCGCCAATCACTCACGCGAGGCTCGTGCGTGCGCCTCGTCACCCGATGCACAGCATAGGCGATGTCCGGCCTAGTGCACCGGGCGATCCACAGCAGGCTGCCGACCAAGGGCTGGAAGGTCTGCACTGTCGGCCTCTGAGGGCTACCTGCCCCGTCGTTCGGCAGTAGCTCCCCATCGACATCATTATCGTGCTCGCCACCAATAGGCACCCGCACTGCCGACGCCTCGCTCAACCCGAACTTGTCCAGCATCCCCAGGATCACTTGGCGCTGCTCGAGCAGCCACCCCTTATCCTTGTCGTACTCGAACCCGATGCTCAGAAACTTCGAGACGACTCCCAAGTCCTTGAGCTCCAACACAGCCATGTCCTCGAAGAACGCGTCCACGCGAGCGTTGCTCGTACCCGTGACCAGCAGGTCGTCGACGTAGACGCCAACAAGCGTCACACCACCCGCGTCGCGCTTGTAGTACAAGCAACTGTCCGTATAGCACTGGCAGAACCCGAACTTCACCAAGATCTTGTGAAGAAGCCTGTTCCACAACCGGCCAGCCTGCTTAAGGCCGTACAGACTCTTGATCAAACGCAACGCAAGTTGGCCCTTGTGCTTCACCCCAAGCAGAGCTAGCAGCTCGTCGGGGATCTCCATCCCGTCCGGAATGTAGAGGTAGATCTCCAACTCTTCCTCCTTGTCAGCCTTGACGTAGGCACTTGGCACATCACCGTGGCGCGCTGGCACTCCCCAGACGTGCGCCATCACAAAGATCAACTTGCCGGTGGTCATATCCAACACCGCTGAAAAAGTCACGATGTAGTCGATCCCATACTCCTGTTCATTACCGCACACCATAAGCCTGCCCTTGTTACGCTCTACCGTGCCGTCAGCATGCGTCTTGGTCTTGAAGACCCACTTCGTGTGAAGCAGTTTGCTGTTCCGAGGCCTCGCTACCACCTCCCAGGTGTTGTTGCTCTCGAGCGCCTCGAACTCAAACTTAATAGCCTCCTTCCACTTGTCTGCACGCGCGTCCCGCATCGCCTCTCGATAGTTCCTCGGGTCGGGCGTTACGATGGCATGCACCACTTGGACCGGTACGTGCTTGGTGCCCATGTGCCGCGTCTGCATTCTCGCCGCTGGAGCAGCGCTGGCCGCCGTCGGGGCGAGCTGCTCCCCGCCTATATCTAACCCTTGGTCACCTTCAGCGTCTTCACCGGTGCCATCCGTGCCGTGTGCCTTCTTTTTCTTCTTCTTGCCCTTGACCTGCTTCTTCCTCTTTTTTGGGGCCTTCTCCTTCTGCTGCGTGGCCTCCTCGCGCTCCTCGATCGAGCGCCACAGCTCGGGGTCCTCCATCTTCAGCTGCGCTTGCAGCTGCACATTCTGTCTGCAGTCGAGCGTCTCGACGCTCTCGATGTGCTGCGTCGTCACCATGATCATGTCCTTGGGGATGTACACTTTGAAGCCCTTGGTCTCGTCGTTCTTTCCGACGATCATGCCCACCTCGGTCCTTGGCTGCCATGCCCTCTTGCCTGGGTCTCGGTACACCGTGCACGGGCTGCCGAAGGTCACGATGCTCGCCATGTCCGGGCACTTGCCCGTCAGAACTTCAATGGGCGACATCCGTCTGGGGTTGGCGCTGCACGCGCTGCGGTTGAGCACGTACGCGGCGTACTCGACCGCGTACCCCCAGAACTTCAACGGCAACCCGCTCGCAAATAGCATGCAGCGGGCCATGTTCAGGATCGTCCTGTGCATCCGCTCCGCTTTACCGTTCGAGGCCTGGTTGTTGGCTTCACTCACCTGCCGACGCACGCCGGTCGCCCGACAGAAGTCCTCGACGTTCATGCACTCTCCCCCGCCGTCGGTGCGCAGCACGTGTATGCGGCAGTTGTACTCCTTCTCGAAGAAGACCAGGAAGTGCTCGAACTTTTTCGTTGTTCAACCTTGTTCTTAGCTAGGCAAGCTCTCACATAGTTTGAGTTGTGGTCCACGAAGTTGATCATGTAGCGGTTTCCGTGTCTGTCTCTCGGGGTCATCGGCCCCTTCATGTCACATATCACACCGCCGATCTTGTCCACCGGGGCGTTCTGGCCCGTGTCCTTCTTGGACTGGTTCACCTTGTGCTGCTTGCCCTGTGCACAAGTGAGGCAGTTCAGCCTGACTCGGCTGGTCAGCTTGATGCCCGAGCCCGGCGCGTCCGCCATGAGCTCCAGCGTGTCGAACGCGAGGTGACCAAGGCGATTGTGCAGCTCGAGCAGCGTGTACTCGGTCACCGCATCGGCGCCGATGCCGCCGCTCTCGACCGCTGCCATCACTGCATTCACGCGCTCCTGTTTGCCACACCCACCGAGGGTGTCCACCAGCAACACACCGTTGGCTCGTCGCACCTCAAAGATGCGCCGTCCGTCCGACTCACGCATGACGTAGCTCTTCTTGTTCAGCCTCGTAAGGTACACCCCCTTCTCTTCCAGCAAGCCGTAGCTTATGATGTTATTAATCACTTCCTTGCTGTAGTACACGTTCGTCAAGTCGACGCGGCTCTCGCTACCATCCACCACGGTGCGCAGCTCCACCGTCCCTCGCTTCGTCACACTAAGCATGCCTCCGTTGGCGGTGCTCCACGAGTCAACGTAGTCCACAGTATCGCGCAGTAGACTCTCGTCATTCACCAGGTGGACACTCGATCCGCTGTCCAGGATCCACACGCCATCGTCTGCCAGCCCACGGGTCGTACATGCACTGCTCACGGCGAGCGTCACCTTCCCGCCCTTCGGAGTCTTTTCACCAGGGCAATCGCGCTTCATGTGGCCTTCCTTGCCACAGCCCAGCACGCGCGGTCTCCGCCGGCATCAACACGTCCGACGAATCCTTGTCCTCGGCCACCTTGGCCACCGTGGCCACCTCGATTACCAAAACCACCGCGCCCACTGCGTGACACGCCACTGCGAGCGTGGGGCTTGCCGGAGCTAATCTCATACTCCGCCGCAAATGCGACGAGCTCCCTTGCATGCTGGATGTAGTCAACACGGCTGGAGTCTAGGCGAGTCAGCATCGCCCTCTTCACGTGTTCCGGTGCTGAGGCGCAGAGGCACTGCAGCACGAACTGGTCCGGGCAGCCTGCCCGCTCAGCCACGTACACTAGGTACTGGAAGTGCTCCGTCCAGGTCTTGTTGCTCGGCTTCGCCTCGGACATGAGGTCCATCGCCTTGGACACCGGCACCTTCGTCGAGTAGAAGCCCAGCATCCTGTCCATCACGTGCTCCACCGTGTTTGACTCCGCCACCCACTTCGGCAGCATCTTGTCGAAGAAGGCCAGCGCCGACCCCTCCAACTTGTTGTTCAGTGCCAGTATCTTGAAGTCGTCGGGCCAGTCCCCGCCGCTCATCAACTGCGCCGCCACCTGGCGCTGCACGAACTTCTTGCCCCACGCGAGGAAGTCTGCACCAACCCCTGCGTAAATCTCCTTGCCGGAGAACTTCGGAAACCCCGGTCAGTCCAGGTCCTTCATCTTCGGCATCTTCAGGTCGAAGTTCTGCGGCGGGAAGAACTGCACGTGCTGCTGCTGCGCCGCGGGAGCAGCTTCGCGCGGCGGCAGGTTCTGCTGCGGCGATCGGAACGGCTCCGGCTCTTGCGCGGTATGCGGCAGCCGTGTTGGTGCTGGCCTCGCTCCCTCGGACTCGTCCAGCGAGCCCATTCTCATGCTCCGGTCGCGCGCCTTCATGTAGTCGCCGAAGGTGCCCGACCCGTGCTCGGAGGATGTTGCAAAGAGCCTGTGCCCACTTGACCGTGGTGCCTGCTGCGCACGCTGCGCCTCTGTCACTTGCTGCAGCTGGGTCTGCATCTGCAGCTGCTGCGCTGCAAACTTCGCCGCCATCCCCTCGAGGAGCCCTTCAATTCGGTCCATGCGCTCCGAGCTCGCGTCAGAGTCCCGACCGCTCCTTGCGTAAGCGTCGGACACGCCCGAGAGCGAGCGCGCCTCCTCGAACAGCTCGAACGGGTCCGTCGTCGTGCTCAGTCTTCTCGCGTGCGGGTCTGGGACGATGTCTGCGGTTCGGGCGTGCTTGAGGTCGTGTCGGGGCCCATTGGGCTCATAACCTGTTAAATCACGGTAAGTGAGCTGGAGCTGGGAAATGAAGAACTGATGCATTATCTAACCTGTTTCCTACTCATGTGCAGAGGGCCGCGCCTCGCAACCACCGCGCCGCCCTGTAGTCCTTGGTAACCACCGTACCTGCGACCACTCACGCCCGCAACCGCCCGTACCATCGCACGCAACGACTGCGAGTTCCAACAGTTGGTGACCGGTGAACGCATTGAGTGAGCCTTGCGCTCGCATTCGCTCGCCCTCGGCCGCATTCCCATTTTGGCCTCTAAATGAATGGACATCTGTGGGCTACGTCCACTGGGGATAGTGGATACACTACAGTTCATCTACTGCTAGATCAATGTAGTAAGCCACCAATGCTGACTAATCCATATTTCCCTGCTATGGGTATGGGTCGGGCATGAAAGGAATAATATAGTCGCTGTAAGATATTCACGGATCTGGATATGGGTCATACTGACCCTCGGCCTTACCAGGCCCGCAGACGACCCGATTAATAATCTACCCCAGGGTGTCCGTATTCGCACGCATAACGTAGAGGTGTGATTTCGTTCGGACCGCGCTGATCGATTCGCGCTCCATTTCGCAGCAACACTTGCACCACGTCCGTGCGTCCATTCTGAGAAGCAGCCATGAGCGCGGTGCCGCCGAAGCGGTTAGCCAAGATGATAGACGCTCGGTTATCCACAAGCAGCTCCACGATGCCAACGCTACCGCCCATAGCAGCCTCCACTAACGCACTGTTCCCACTAGTGAGCTGTATGTCGGTAGATGCGCCAGCTTCAATCAGAGTTCGAGCAATGCCGATGCGCTCGTGTTGGCACGCCGAGAACAATGCTGTGCTTCCGTTTGGACGCTGCTGATTGACCTGTACGCCACTTTTTAGCAACAGCTGTACCACATCTTCATGTCCATTTTGCACAGCAGCCATCAGCGGGGTCCACCCGTCATTGCGCGCCAGGTTGGTCGATGCCCCATTGTGCAAAAGCAGCTCCACGACACTCAGGTGGTCGTTGCCAGAAGCTGCCAGAAGCGCTCCTTCCCCATCAACGTCCCGAAAGTCGATGTATGCGCCACCAGCGATCAGAGTTTGGGCGATATCGATGTGCCCTCGCTGACATGCAACAAGCAGAGCCGATGCTCCATTCGGGCCTGGCTGGTCGATTCGCTCTGTCGTCTGCAACAACACTCGCACCACATTATCGTGTCCATTCTGTGAAGCGATCATCAAGACGGTCGCGTGGAGGCGGTTCACCAATTCCGTGGACGCTTGGCTGTATAGAAGGAGCTCCACGATATGGACGTTTCCATTGCTTGCGGCCTCCATCAACGCGCTGTCGCCGTCTTCAGTCCGCACATTAGCTGCTTCGTAATCCAAGGTGGTCGTGGCCGCTTCCGACAAGTCGGGGAGGAACGCCAGCTCGTGAGCATAGTCTTCTAATCCAATGTCGGCTGCGAGATGCTCGAACGAGTCAGCGGCGTCGCCCGTTGCGGTCTCTGTACCTTCCGTGTTCATGACTCGTAAGACACACATGAACGTATGTTCAAGTCGTGCCAAACCGGTCTCGATATCCGTGTCCGAGGAGGATCGAGTCGTCGGTGCTTCGCCTCCGGCATCCTCTAACTCCATAGATTCGTCCGCGCTGGTTCCCGACGACTCAGGTGGTCCAGCTGGACACGCAGGCGTCTCGAAGACGGTTGCTTCAGCTCGGGGATCGAGTGTCACCCCTGTTGAGTCATCGGCAACCGCGACTATCCGTTGCGCAACTTCTGCTGGTGCTGGACCTGGATCATTGCCCACTGGCAAGCCGTCAGGGCCCTCACCCCCGTCGCAGTCGGACGACTCCGAGCTCAGGTCGTCCTGAGAGTCCTCGGGCGGCCGTTGGAGCAATCCGGTTGGCGTAGGGTAGTCGGGTCGGTCCACTGCCGATGGTTGGCTGGCTAACCACTGAGCGTAAAGCTCGGCTTCCCACTTAAGCAGCGTCTTGTCACGAGCAGCTTCGTAGGCGAGGACTTGCCATTCCCTGTACTTGTCAGAGTCGAGTCGCACATATCCTTCAGTCTTCGGCAGCGACCCCACTGGGACCCACACCACGAAGGTCGTGTGGGCTGGGCAGATCGTGAGCCGAGTGTCGATGTTCGTCAGTCGGATCCGCTGCAGTTGTCCCTTGTGGCGTTTTGTCACCGTAGGGACGAGCTTAGTGGTCCGGCGGATCCACGGCACGTGAGTCGTCGGGGACGGCCGCTTTCGTTGCAACCGGAACTCCTTCCATTCTCGGCCGGGTATTTGCAGCACGTCGGCCGGGCCTCCATTGACGTGGATCCCTTCAGCCTCGTCGATCATGTTTTGCGTCTTGATCAGCGGGATCATCACCTCATCCGGAAGCTTGGCTGCCGCATTGAAGAGATCCAGCCGGATACCAGCTGGGATCATGAAATCCGTGCCCGGCACCTCGTCGACTCCAGCGTTGTGGTCTATAATCCATACTTCGAAAACGTAAACACGTTCCCATCCAAGCGTAATCTTCACCGACGTCCTCCGAGTCGTCGCCGCCTTGCCCTTGGTGATTCCCTGGACTTCCATACACCGCCCATGATCGGGGATGTCCGTGAGTCTCAACCGCTGGCGTACTTCTCGGAGACGACACTAACATTCGCTCCAGTGTCCAGTAAGATCCGCGTCCGCGAGTCGTTGACAGCTCCGTTCACGAGAGTCCTCATCCGTACCCGTCGGTCAAATTTCTCGCCGACCACCATCCCATACGCTCTCCGGGTAAGAGCCGGACCACGATGTCGAATCGTCGGCGCGATGTTTCCTGCACTGCACTTGTCACCCAGTCTTCGGCAGTGTCTCCAATCACTTCGTCATCATTCTTCTCCCTCAATTCACCTCCACCGAGGCTTTCGCCTCTCTCCTTTTCAAATTCCGTCGCGTTCACCCATGTACCTCGTCCTTCCGGCCATTCGCACTTGCCCACAAAAGCTTAGATGCACTCCGCTTCGACTGCAGGCTCGGCTAACTGTGGCAGCCCGATTGGGACCAACCCAGTTTCAGTTGGCGGGCTGCCTAGTTTAAATGTTCCGTGAAGAGGAGGTTCTGGAGCTCAGGAGTGAGGTCCTTCTTGTCCACCTTGTTGCGGACGAGCTTGGTGAGTTCCTGGAAGACTTCGCACCGGCCTGCGTCGTGCACCTGTTTGCACAACTTGCAGCGCCGGTTGCAGAAGTGGGCTGAGTGCGAGAGACCGCCACAGGCTGCGCAGGGACCGTACCGGCGTTGTCGATCGTCGTGACCGCCTCGGCTCTGGTACCGGTTGTCCCGGCCGAAGTCTCGTCCATTCTGATCACGTCGGGGCGGTCGGTTGTCGGACCTGGGCTACGTGCCGTCGGCTGCCGTGCGTCGCTCGCTCTCGTTTGCGGCTGCCACGTAGTGGTCGCTGTCTTCCGACGCGCATCCGTCGCTCTGGCCCCCCGCAGAGTGCCATGAGTCATCGGATCCATGATCGCTGGCTGCGTCGCTGCCGCTCTCGCTGTTGAACTGCTGGCGCGAACTTTCGCGGCCGGTGGGAGCGTCCCTCGCGTCCCGTCCTTGAAGCTCGGCGACTATGTCCTCCACAGATGCTTCAGCCAAGGTCACCCGAGGAACGTTCCTGGAGTCGTCGCGTCGGCGTTAGTAATCTCGCTCGCGTCGATCACCACGGCTGCGACCGCTCCGTGAGTCGTCGCGACGGTATCCATCTCGGGCGTCTTGGCGGCGTCGGTCGTCCCGGCGACGCGAGTCATCGGGGCGCCTGTCATCACGACGGCGAGAGGGGTCTCGAGCCTTGGAACGCAACTGCGATGACTCGCGGGAGGTCTGCCGTTCTTCAACCTTCAGCATTTCGATGGTCATCTCCTCCAGCTCGTGGATGTCCTTGATCCGGAGGGGAGCGAGTCGTCGTTCCAGCTTGCGGTCACCGCAGGTCTCGAGGAAGCGCTTGACGTGGCCCTTCGCCTTGCGGCCGCCGTTCACGAACTGGACGCCAGCGTTGCGGGCGTAGCCGTTGAGTCGATTCAGGTAGTCGCAGACGTGTTTCGAACTGGACGCCAGCGTTGCGGGCGTAGCCGTTGAGTCGATTCAGGTAGTCGCAGACGTGTTCCTTGTCTTCGCGCTTGGCCGAGTAATAACGGGTCTCCGCTGACTGGCTGAACTGTGAGCAGTAATAGCGGATGAAAGCTTCGCTCAGCAGAGTCCAGGTTCGCTTGGTCTTCTTGGTCAGCTGTCGGTGCCAGTGCACCGCGCCGTCTCTCAGGCGGAGTTCGAAGGGCATGCACCATTCATTGGGAGGCGCGTGTGTACCTTTCATCTCGTACACGAACGCGCGCAGCCACTGCATCGAGTTCTCGCTCCTGTTGCGAGCACCCGAGAACGTCGGGATCTGTCCCAGTGGTCGGTGCATTGCGACCTCGAGCCTCGGCGTCGGGTTCACCGTCTCTGCATCGCTCACCTCTCGGATTTGTCGCAGGTATTCGTCCATTTGTGCACCTCCGTCTCCCGTGAAGTCACCGTCGTCGTCCGATGAGTCGTCGGCGTAGCGGGACTTGAGGCTTGAGCTCCTCCCAGTGCTACGTCGACTGCTCCCGATCGTGTTCGAGTCTTCGGCACCACGCGCAGCTCGTTCCGTACGAGTCGCCGCGGGTGGAGTGACCATGTGGGAGTCTTGGAAGTACGGTGATCGTGCATCTGACGCGCTAAACACACCTCCGGTCGCACGTTGGGTCGAGTTGCCGTACTCGGTCTTCTTCGGAGTTCGCGGGAGTGGGACGCGCGTTGAGTCAGCACTGCCCGTGTTAGTTCGGCTCGATCCCGGTTGTTCCAGAGCGAAGGGGGTCACCCCGAAGGCTGTACACAACTTCTTCTTCCACTGCCAGAGTTCGGCGCCGGCTTCCGCAGGCAGGAAACTCTCCAGAGCCGACGGTGACGGGGTCAGCGTGGGCCTGAGCCCCAACGCTTTCAGGAACGTCACCGTGTCCTTCGCCACGTGCTCGACGGTCACCGCGTTAACTGGTCGCGCCAGCTCATGGCTCAGGTCGGCCCACACAGCCTGGCGGATCATGCGCGGCTCGAAGAGTCGGCCCCACTCGCTCGCACGCATTTCTTCAAAGCATCGGCCGAGCACCTTGTTGACTGCCGGCGTGTCTCCGTTCATAGGCGGCCGGTTGCCCGTGGTTTGCTCGGTCACTTGAGTCGTCAGCACCGGCGACTTCGAGTTGTCGGCGATGTCCTCGAACTCGTCCACATCATCATACGCTGGCTCTGGGCCATCCACATCATCCAGTTCGTCCGCGAGGTTGCGCGAAACGGGAGGCACGTCGTCCTCCAACTCGCTCGCGAGACTTCGCGCCAGAGAGCGCGAGCCCCCGCTGCGTCCCGCAGACATCACTGCATCTTCCGGAGTCTCGGGTGTCACCACCGCTGGCGCAGGCGCCTTCTCCTCCAGGTAATCGTTGTATTCTTCATCCATCTCCTCATCCTTGGCGTCGGATCCAGTCATCGACTCGTCGAAGCTGACGTGGCGCTCAGCAATCGGGTCGAGCTGCGGCGTGATCAGGGCCGCCGTCGAGTCGTCGCCTCGCCTTCCGCCGGACTTCATCGGAGTTGCTGGTACCGCCGATTGAGATCCTTTCGCCATCTTCGTCTTCTTCTTCTTCTTCTTGCTCTTCTTCTCAGTTGTTGCTCGTAAAGTCAGTTGACCTACAGTAGCACGAGACACAGAAGGTCACACCAATCCCGGGTCGCGGCACCAGTTGTCGTGTAGGAACACGCGCTAAAATATATATTGGCACACTTCCCCACCAACAACACTCACTAAGCCCGAAGACTCAATAAGCTTGTTAGGGTTAGAACCTGAAGGCCCAGGAACTTTCCCTTGCACCGGGTTGATGTTTCCTCTGTGCACCGTGTTTCCGCTTAGTCAACTGACGGAAACCTAGCGTCACTAGCCACGAGCACAGGCTAGCACGCTCTCACACGCAAATATACCTCGCAGGCCCTCAGAAAGGAAGGGTCCCAGCCAGTCACGGCTTGATGCGAGGGTGCCGGAGCTATACCCCGGCGGGAAGAATAAATGGAGTGCGCTCTCGCTCCTCCACTACACGGCGACGACTCGTCGCTCTTATACACGGCCACTTCTTCTCTACTCTTGGCCTGACCACGGGTAAACACACGCTACGATACTAGTAGGCGCGTCCACCGACAGTCATAATCCTACCAACAGGTTTATCCAAATGCTACGTGTACTCACCGATAGCCCGGACGTCTTCCTTGTGTGGTTGAGAGGAAAAGCTGTTCTGTCATTGTTGCCCAAAGGGCTTATCTGTTCTATCTTCTCTTTCCTATGGTTCAATACAAATATCTAGTCTAAACGCGTCCGTTTTAGATCTTCCAAGGTAACCACCCGACTCTTCAGAGCCCTCTCGACGGCTCGGATGGCCTCCCGACGACTCGAAGAGTCGCCTTAGATGCGGATCCCGGGCCAAAGTCCGCCGTAGGTTCGGATCCACCTTGAAGTCCCGGCGTGGTGTGGACACACCATGACTTGAGCTTGACTTGAGCTTGAGTATCGACGTGTCCTCGTCACCGGCCAGCTTGGCCAATCAGCGCCTGCCAAACACCGTCGAACGAATGGCGATGGGCTTCGATCTGCCAGTTGAGTTGACGCCGACGCCGCGGTGCTGCCGTTGCTTTCACTCAGCATTCCCGACACCACATGGGCATGCTGCGAGTCATTGCACGGTCTAATGGCATCACATTTGTGTCTTCCTTTTCCATTTCCCGACGGGCGCCTTGCGCTAGCTGACGAATTTCCAGATTGAGCTGAGCTCCACAAGCAGTAGCATAAATTCCATCGTCACAAGAAGTACAAGCGGCAACTGATCGATACCTTTGCACTCAACGTACTCGCTGAGTTTTGCACGGGGAAAGTGACGGCCACGAGATATCCGAGATGCCGAGCAAGCGGGATTCAACTTGTGGCACCAATCCTCTTCTCCAACAACCAGAACGTCATCAGGATGTTTGGCGCTTCCCCATTAATTTTTGGCGAAGACTCAACTGGCGATCTCCCGTCGCATTTTTTTCATACCGTACTTCGAAAGGGGTTTTTCTTGCCAACAGTGGCAGGGTGGTTTCCATGCCACAAGACTTATTGCATGCATCCGAAGAAAATTACTCAGTGCAACCACACAAAAACACATACAGATACTAAAGTATATTTTGCTTTTATGAATAAGGCGGTAAAATATGAAGTCCACTAAGAAGTGGATAACGTAGTGGACTTTGTCCTCTAGGTGGTGGCACTACATTCAATCCTTAAATTTGGTATGGTGAAACGCAAACTCGCTTTTCAGTAAGAACATGTCTGCAAACCAAACACAGCATACATCGAGAGTGCAACAGTAGATTTTTTTCTCTTTCGCAAAACTATCGTTAGGCTCGCCGATGGCTTGGGGCTTACGTGCATGGACTGAAACTTCATTGTATGTCGCCCATTCACCTCGTAGCAATTAATCGTATTTTGTTGCGCTGGATTTATATTTATTGGAGGTCGTGGCAAGAAATAAAGGTTTTGCAGATGAGTTTTCACAATGCGTGTCAGGTGTGGCATGCGATACAATCAAGAAATAAAGGTTTTGCAGATGAGTTTTCACAATGCGTGTCAGGTGTGGCATGCGATACAATTAATCCGTTGGTGGCATGGAATTTTATTCCGATTCTTACGGGTCAGCCAAATATATAGCATGAGATATGAATACCAAATTATACTATTGTTTATTTTTATTCAATAAAAAAATAATGCAGTTTGATGGCGTCGGCTACTGTAGCGACGCGGCGTCGCTACAGTAGAAAATTGAGATCGTGTCAAACAACATGATGCTTACGAACCATTTGGAGTTTTGGAGCGTTTGAAGTTGACCAATCCATTTTCGTACCTAACAGGAAATCAAAAATTGGAAAGTGAAAACTACTTGTAGAAAGCATAAAACACCACTTTTATCACAATTTTTCCGATAATGTAAGTAAATGAAGAAATATTAAGGTCACACGTTCCTTACAAAATCCGGGATTGGGGGTCCGGAAATGGTGATATTCTCTCGAATTCTCAACATTTTTGAGGTGTTCAACAGCTTAAAAGACGCACAAGACCTAGTTATATCGTTTTATGCGGTCAAATCGCGA
>JAIKVE010000675.1:0-17101 GCA_024679115.1 Phytophthora pistaciae | reverse complement strand
CGTGGCGCCGCTCGCTCCGCCCACGAAGTAGCTGAGCGCCGAGACGGCCGTCGGCGGCAGCGCCAGCAGCAGGAAGGCCAGGACCTTGCGGGACAGCACCATGACGTCGTCAGTCGAGTTGTGCCGGCATCAGCGGCACAGATTGATACGCATCGCTTTTGGTTGACGGACCTACAGAGGTGTAGCCATCTTCAAGTTGGGTGTGGCGCACACCACATCCATCGACTTCACTGCACTGCAAAACCACCGCCAAGGCCATGGAGGCGCAGGCGCGCGCGCTGGAGGAGGAGGTGCGGCAGCTATGCGAGCTGGAGCAGACCAAGCGGACGGCGCTGCTCAAGCAGCGTCTCTACAGCCGCGTGGGCCAGTTCCTCATGGGTAGCCTGGACATGCGCCACTGGTGGTGCGGCTACTCGCCGCTCATGGTCTTCATGATGCGCGTGCTGGAGCTCTACCCGGCGTCTGAGAGCGTCTGCGTCTTCTACAAGCGCATGGAGCAGCAGCTGGGCGCCTGCACGAAGTGGTAGGCGGCTTACTATTCGCCTGAGCTTGCACAATACAGTATATGGATTGCATAGCCCGGATAATTAATTGATCCTTTCTGCTTTTGCAGCGTGGACATCTACCATGCGTCGATGCCGAGCGTCCACGTGGAGCTGGAGTTCGAGTTCACGCCCGAGTCCATCCAGGCGTTCTTCGTCAAGCTGCAAGGACTGGATGCGGATCGGATCCAGCGCCAGCTGACAGACAAGTCCATGGGCATGGCCAGCGCCCAGCAGGAGACGTCCCAGGCAGTAGCTCTCACGCTCTACGAAGTGCTCAGCCAGCGACGGCTGCTCTCTGACTTCCGCGTTGTGCGAGTGCTTTCGAAGGTGCGCAGCAGGTGAATTGGCGGAATTGCAATGGAGCAACGGACGGCTAAACTTTGTTGTGTGTGTGTATTTAGTGGACCTCATCTCCGTTCTCTCAAGTGAAGAACAATCCAAACCTGGAGAGCCTCCGTGGATGTGCTGGGCTTTATCAGCTACTGGTGTCACCAGACTCTGGCGTGCGGTGCGGATCATTTGAGTGCAATTACTGGAGTCCTACTATCTGTTGACATTTTTCGCCAATGATCTCCTCGACGTGGTGTTTTTTGTTGTTGCAGTGAATGGGCCCAACGAATGGTGCAGCACTTTGGTAAAATACAGCTAACTGGAGATAACGGCGAAGACCAATACTTCCGCGACGTGATGGAGGAGTGGGTCTACATATTGGAAAGTGAAGCATTCAACAAATCGGTGCTATCTCTGGAGTTGAAATCGACAGAAGATCTTCACAACGTGAGTAATCTTGAGCTTGGTTTCGGCTATCGCCTTTGTACTTTTGATTGACTAACAAACACACGCACACTTTCAATCCACGTAGTTCTTGGAGCCAACAAATTGCGTCAAGACACCGACCAAAAAGATACAATGGTCTGCGCTTGACAATGTTATGCAGGTGAGCCACAGTACATAACATCATATTGCTACGGGAAAGTTGCATTTTTTAAACTTGATCTTTGATTTCCTACTGCGTAGCAAATGGATGCGGACAGTCTGGAAATCGTGCTAGAATCGTTCGATACGATTCCGAGTCTCGTATTAAACTATCTCCAGGACCCGGACCCCTCGGACGAGCAGACAATTATGTTGGTGGTAAGTGCCAGCTGGGAACTACTACTATGTTTTCACGTCCACTCATATTTCTTGTTGATGCAGGTTACCAAGTGTTTCGCAGTGCTTCTGCGATGTCTTGGACATCGGTTCTGGAATCACCACGTAAGCACTCCCGATTTGGTGCTGAATTTGGTCATGCAGCACTGCCGTCGCTCGTCGTGGCGGGTATTTGTTACGAAACAGTTTATTGAGCTCTTGCCACCTTTGCTATTGGCAATGCGACCACCTCAAGCCTCCAGCCAAGCGGTAAGTAGTACCGTAGACTATCCACTGCGCCATTGCTAATAGCGCTCTCATATCCCGTTTTGCAGTCCAATGAGGGCAAGCTTGACTTTTACTTGAAGGCGCGGAGTGAGCTCTTACGATTTTTAATCGTCGAGAATCTCCGCCCGAAGCATTACGATTCAATCGCTGTAGTGGCATCCTCAAGGGCAGCATTTACCATTCTGAGTGATTGCTATGAGCATCGCATTCCTGGTTCTGTAAAAAGTGCTGGCGCGAGTGGTGCGGGTCGAGACGAAGGAGCACTTTCTGAATCAATTTCTATTGACTATTCTGTTTCGGAAAGTGCCTTCTGGTGGCCGTGCGGCTCCGGGCTTGGAGGAGAAACGAATTTGGAGCAGCTTTGGATGGATCACTTATTTGGAGTAGTCGTGAGACCCAACAATGTTGAGTCGCTTGTCGACGTAGCAGCAGAGACCACAGCCCTCATTCTGAGCAAGCATCTGCAGCTCGCGCGTCATGTCGTGTATACAAGCATAGCAGCTAATAAAGGCGGAGATAATGGGTTGATCGAAAAAGCCGTCACCAAGGGAAAACCAATCGCCACCGACTTACTGAGGAAGCTATGCTCGTGGGATTCAATCACGACAATACCTCTTCAAGTTCATGGAGCACTTTTCGAATCTATTGGAGGGACGTCCGAGCTGCTAAACGCTATAGCTGCTCAACCCAGCCCAAGCGAACACCTTCAGCAGTTTGCAGACACATTGCGACAATACGAAATGCTGATCCAACAGTATCTCCAACGAATGTGTGACGAAGTTTTGCGCAAGGGCTTGGCTAATCCATTCGGGTTTCCAGTGGTGTCCCAGCACATCAGTGCATGCTACTTGAGTCCAACACAAGAAGTTGACCTGCAGATGAAAAGGTTCGTCTATATGTGTTCTTCGACGGTGTAGTGTCAAGTATCGCGTGTCTAATTGATTTTTTAATTGCAATTCCATGTAGACTAATCGGTCAATACGCTGCTGACAAGAAGAGACCGACACAAGTGCCCTCTCCGTTGGAGGCTCTCCTCATTTCTGTTCACCGAAATGCTGAGGCATTCTTGCGCGGTCAGCTTTCGATGCTTCAGTCGATGAGACTTTATGGTTTTTCGGAGGCGGTTTGTTTGCCTGCCGTGAAGAAGCTTATTTTTGTCTGGTCTCGCGTCTTCGACATGCTGGGCGGTGACCTACAGAAAGCTTTTCAAAAAGCGTCGAGTGCAAAAGCGATGGCCAGTTCGTCGAATCAAGTTACGGACACCGGTATCGCAGCGGCGCATCTCCTAAAGCTTCCCAGCCTGATTAACGATTTTCTGATCACTCTACTAACCAACTTGTTTGACCCGAAAGTGAAAATCACGGTGGAAATTACTGAGGCAACTCGAGTACAGTGCCTTGATTTTGGAATCTCATTCTGGAAGTTCTGGGTGTCGGTGTTGAAAGACACAACTGCGTCAAGTAAGCGCGTGGTAGCGCTCATTGCACCATTGGTCGAGTGCATTGCGAGAGGTACAGTGTCCGAAAAGAAGCGAGCTGCTGAACTGCTAATGACAGTCTTGGGGTGTCTTCTGCAAGGAAACACTCAGCTTGACGAACCCACCCTCACAATGATCGACAGCATAAAGGGAGAGGCTGCGTCTATCGAGTCTAAACAGTCTACCGATTTTGGACGCATGACCAAGAAGTTCCGTCAGCTGGATCAAACCTCAAATTTCTTTACGAAGCGTTCCACAGGATCGAGTGGAATGCAAAACTTTGTGGACATGACTTCTCGGTCGAAGTCGAAGCTTCCTCCAAGGGCTAAATCTTCTACTACGAGTATGCTGAGCCCAAGTACTCGACCAATGAGTGGAAAGTCGGCCGCGAGAGCCCAAAGCCGTGCATTGGTGGATCTCACTGGCATTGAAGAAGTGTCGAATGAAGCGGCCGCTCGAAAGCAGCACAGCTTTTACTCGGAAGTAGAGTACCATGCACCGTCAAAGAGGGATCCGTCTCCTAGAGGACAAACGCAACAGTCAAAGACTCCATTTGACATGGCGCAAGTCATTAAGGGAATTTCACACTCACATCCAGGCTCGAACAAGGCGGTTCGAGTAGAGCGGCAACAGAGCACAGAGCGTGCGGTAAATCAACCCGAAGATGAGGAAGAGGAGGAGGAAGAAGATACCGATTTACGCTTTGCTGCGCTCTTTCACCGGATCAAAACCACGCGGAAGCCGATTGCAGTTTGCTCACTGCTGCCCTTTTACCGGCAGCTGCTGCAAGTCTGCATGCCCGTCCTTTTGTCGGGCGAGTTTCAAAACGAGCGATCTGATAAGGAGCTGGAAGCGCCTGCATTAACCTTCAAGAAAAGCGCAGACTATGTTCGTGCCTTCCTCCCGCTGATGGTGGAGGAATGCAATAACGAGGTCCAACAGGGTCTTCGCAAGTGCTCTTACGGCAATGGGGGTCATCTTCTGCGTTATGAGTCCGAAAAACCAAGAGAAGGCATGCGGTGCATTAGTTTTAGCATCGTTCAAAAGGACGAGGGTTTACTCGCGAGCTCCCAGTCAAAGTTTGGAGGTAAAGGACGACCAGGCAGAGGCTTCAACGAGAAGCTGTTCCGAAATGGTGACGTGGTGCTCCTGCAAATTTCCGTGGGAAGCCAGAACCAGAGTGGGTTTATGGGAAAGCGTGAATTTCTCGGAGTTATTTTGATCAGTGAGACTGAAAAGGGGCGCAGGCAGACGTCGTCAACGAAGAAGAGTAGCAAGAATGAAGAAGAGGAATCCGTCAAAGTGCTCTTCCTGAATGATGGCGAGTTGGACAACGCTACTGCAAGTGTGCGCTCATTCTCAACTGAAGTGTTGGCAGCGAGCGCAATTGCCGACTCAGAGTGGAAGGTAAACCCACTCTGTAATCTGGTCACGTCCGCGCGTGAGTATATCGCGCTTCGCTCAGTCGACATGCTGCCAGAGCACCTGAGAACGGCTATTCTGACCCCAGAAGCATACAAGTCGACACAATCAGAGCTCATTACGATCACCTCTGTTTTGGACGAGCTGCGGGCAGACAAATCAAGCGAAAGCCAGGCAAAGATCGTGAAACTCCTAAAGCGCTTGGACAGGATGGACGTGATGCTGACAGACTTGAGGGTGAGACTTTCACATTTGTTTTTTTTTTACGTGTCTGTTGTCGTGTGCTAACTTTTCGTTTAGTCTACCAGCATAGGCAAAGCTGTGAACAAGTTGCGCAAGCACGATGATAAAGAGATCAGGGCGCTTTCCGCGAAACTGAAAGACAAATGGACAAGCCTGATGGACAAGAAAGACACGTTGGAGTGTGCTCCTCGGTTTTTATCGCCCGAACTGTGGGAGGCAATCAAGCCCCAGTACAACTCGTCCCAGCTGCAGTCCATTCACAGTGTGCTGAATAACTACAGTATGGGCGTGTCTCTGCTTCAAGGACCTCCAGGAACGGGCAAGACAAAGACTATCATGGGGCTCCTCAGCGGACTGTTATCCTTACGACTCCCAGCTACTGCGGTAATGCCGATGATTAGCCCGAAAACCAGTCCAACAGGTCAAAACGGAGCCAAGGGAGAGTTTAGCAATTTTGAGGCTGCGCGATCTCGCGGTGTGACAGCTGGACAAGGCAGCGGCCGTACATCAGATGCTGGTTCAGCGCGGACGTTTTCCTTGAGTGGTGTTACCTCTGCTCTTGGAAGTATCCTTCGTCGATCATCCGACACCTCGTCGACTGGGCCAAGCCGAACGAGCATCCAAGCCCTGAAGAATGCTGGCTCCTCACGCAGCC
Source organism: Phytophthora pistaciae (assembly GCA_024679115.1). Classification (NCBI taxonomy): domain Eukaryota; phylum Oomycota; class Peronosporomycetes; order Peronosporales; family Peronosporaceae; genus Phytophthora; species Phytophthora pistaciae. The sequence continues at coordinate 11,340 of JAIKVE010000675.1, read as the reverse complement.
GGCTGGAAAACAAGCTGTCATCTCGGTCGTCGCATCAGGCGGGGTCTAGCTTGGTGGTGAAGCGCCGTGTTATCTCGAGAGCAGCATCAGAACGGTCTGCAAGTCGAACTAACAACATCTTGTTGTGCGCTCCGTCCAATGGAGCTGTTAACGAGCTCGTGCTGCGAATTGTTACGGACGGTCTCATGGATAGCTCCGGGAAGGTCACGAAAGTACGAGCGCCGAGTGTGCACCCGGAGGCAATGTCGGAGGAATGGATCTCAATTGTGCGTCTCGGCAATGCAGGTGAGGATGCGTCCGAGACTGTAAACTCCGTCTGCTTACCTCACATTATCCGGCGCGAGATGGCGATCCATCCAAAAGCGATCCAATTGCACTCTCTGCAAGACACACAGCGTCAACTGCGCGGCTCCATCCGTGATTTTCATAACAAGGAGGAGGATGCGAATGGACCGAAAAAGGACCGAAAGGCACTAGCCAAGATGCATCAACAGCTAACGGAATGCTCGGGCAAAATCCGGCGCTTGCGAGATGAAGTGACAGCAATTCGAGCGAAAATGACCGAGACCATTTTGTCCAAGGCAAGTATTATTGCCTGCACGTTGTCCAAGGCTGGCAGTGGTGATTTCTCGGAACTAAAGCACGGTTTCGATGCCCTCATTATTGATGAAGCAGCGCAAGCAGTGGAGCTGAGTACGCTGGTTCCTATTCGAGAGCGCGTGGCTCGAGTTGTGCTCGTCGGTGATCCAAAACAGCTACCCGCAACAGTGAAAAGTGTCGTCGCGGCCAAAGCGCGGTACGACCGATCGCTGTTCGAACGGATAGCAGAAAGTGGCGTCGCTCCATCAATGCTGCGAGTGCAATACCGAATGCATCCGTTCCTGCGTGATTTCCCGTCCAAGAGGTTCTACGGAGGAATGCTGACGGATGGCCCGAGTGTGATGGAGCGTGTCCAGAAGGTTTGTCCCGGTGTATATGCGCACTCAAGTTTTCAGCCTTTCCTGCTGTATGATGTGGAGAACTCAAGGGAGGAGGATATGAACGGGTCGAAGTACAATCGCGTGGAGGCTGCCTTTTGCATCAGCTTATGCCAGAACATGTTCGAAACCATTGCAGACGTGCGCAAGAACAAGTGGAGTGTCGGATTCGTGTCTCCTTACAAGGAGCAGGTGCGCGTGCTTCGACAAGAGATTACCAAGTCTGGGATACCGACAACGGTGTCGATTGAGGTGAACACGGTGGATGGCTTTCAAGGTCGAGAGAAGGATGTGATCGTATTTTCATGCGTCCGAGCGTCGAAACGTGGTGGCATTGGTTTCCTGCGCGATATTCGACGTCTTAACGTGGCAATCACGCGCGCCCGGTTCTGCCTGTATGTGGTTGGTAACGTGAACACGTTAGTGCGTGACGAAACGTGGGCTGCTCTTGTGAAGAGTGCCCGCGATCGCAAGCTGATCATTCGTACGAAGGGAGAAGCGTTTCCTGCAGTCGCGAAAAGGCTACAAAGTGAACAATACCGCGATTTAGCTGAATACTACAAGTCGATGCACGAGAAAGCGGCTCAGAAGTCTGCCCCCACTGTGAAGCCAGCGAAGACTACCACGGAGAAGCCTGCTAAGGATGGCAACCGAGACCCGAAATCTGCGAACGATGTGGGCGAGCCAAAGATTGATGCAAGCGAGAAGGATGTCGAGGGTGCGCGTAGTACGCCCCAAGGCGAGAGTCCCAAAGCAAAAGAGCAAAAGATAAAGGACCCTGTCAAAGCAGAAGGTCGACCGGAAACTCCTCGTGAAACGCGCGAAGTGGCAAAACAGCCTGTTGACAGCCTCAAGAGGCCAGCGGGGACAGCTTCGGAAGATGCTGCAAGTCTCAAGAAACCCCGTCTATCCGTGAAGACTTCAACGTCTGCAGCTGACTTGCAAGGTCAATACGAGATCCGAAGCTTTCGAGATCAGCAAAGTGCATCAACTTCAGCCACGACAGCAGCAGACCTGCGAGGTAAATACGAGATTCGAAGCTTTCAAGACCGAAGTAGCTCATCGAGGTCGGATTCTCGACGACATGATGACTATGCTTCGCGTGAACGCCCACGCGATAGTTCTTCAGATCATCGTAGGAGCGAGCGTCCAAGCTCGGGTTCATCAACAAGGGAAGTCCGGCGTGACGACTACAGCCGATCTCGTGACTACAGGGGTTCAGCTGATAGGGGCCGGAGTGATCGAAGCAACGACGCATATCGACAGGATGATCGTCGATACCGCGGTGATGACCGACGCGATCGCGACATTCGAAGCCGCTATGGGTCTGCGGAGCCTAGGAGCATGTCTCGATCTCCGTCCGCTCCTCTTGGCAACAAGCCGCCCCAGTCGATTTCGGAAAAGGAGTTCTGCCAGGCGAATGAGCCTCCTCCTCCGTCAAAGGCTGATCGCGTGCGTTCAATTACCTCGCGCCTGGGAGGGAAACGACCGTATGGGGAGTCCAGCTACCCTCCTCCAGTACATTCTGATCGCCATCGCAACCGTGAGCATCCACCCTCTCGCTTTGACAGTCGTCCTTCGTCTAGCAGAAGCAGCTACCGCACTGTCACGAACGAAAGCAGCACCAATAGACCCCGCACCAGCAATGCCACTACTCCGCGGAGTGCCAATGTGCTCGGCAACATCCTTGGCAGCGCCTCAAAGCTGGCAAACGCGACCTCGCGCGTCAATGACAAATCCAATCCACGGACCTCCGAGTTCTCATAGACCTGCTAAGTCCACACCAATACACTAAAACCGCGATCATCAAGTATACGTAGAGACAAATGACGTCGAGTTGATGCCTTAGAGAACCAGGCGCAGCAAGGCAGCACCCACAGCCATAATGGTACCGGCAAAACCGACGGCGTACTGCAGCATCCGCTTCTCTACCTTCTCCATCGACAGCCGCAGCTCGTTTAGGGTCTCGTCTTCCGCCTGCTTCTGCAGCAAGAACTTCTTCTCGAGCTCTGCGATCTCCATGCGGATCTTGTCGAAGTCGATCTTCTCCAGCATGCGGATGTCCTGCTTGAGCGTGTTGAAGTCGCGCTCCAGCAGCTCCCGCGAGTGGCGCTGTGCAATATCTGCGGATTCCACAGCACATCCGTGTCAATTCTGCATTACCCAGGCCAACCACTCCAACATCAAAATAGCAACTTACCAAACTTGAGAGTCGAGTTAAACACTCGCTCGGATAGCTCCGCCTTGAGCTCGACATGCTCCGACTTTGTTGCCAGCTACAGTAGAAGCAATAGAGTTGAGTATTCAACAAGGAGACAGACGCATTAGATGCCCCTAGTGACTTACGATGCGTGACTGGGCTTCCAATGAGTCGGCCATTGCTTCCTTCATCACCTGCAGAATAGCCTCCGACTGATCAACAGTGAAGCCTGATGGAACAAACGTACCAAAGCATTAGAGCCGAGCTCAAGTTAGGCAGCGCGTCACGTGACTCGCACCTTTCTCCTGCAGACTCTTCACCACGTTGTGAGTGTCGAAGTGCAGCGGGGCGTCGCTGCTGGACGTGGAGAAGCAGCGGCGGCCAGTGGCGAGTTGCGCCGTGGTAACTTGAAGCATCGAGCGCAAGATCGGCGAATCTGCGTTCCATGACCTGCTGCTGTTAGCGGTGAGAGAAGGAGACGCTGCGCGACACGTGCCATACAATTGCTGCGTCTGCGTGGCGCCTCCAAGTGCCTGGAAGTGCGGCGCAACCAGCGCGAGCGCCCGCGCGCGGGGCGCAGCACCAGCGATTCCGGCTCGGGCAAGCATATTGCGTACTGATCTGCTGTTTTTCGGGGTCAAACTGTGGATTTGCGCAAACGCAATGAAGAATGTTTGCACTTGTTGGTCCTCGAGGACATTGAAGCTGATCGTTTACAGTGCACGCCAGCATTTTGGCATGTTGACAACTCGAGCGGATAGTAGTCTTTCATTTTGGTCATTGATTGTCTGTCACTCATAAGGTATTGTCTGTCCCTGGCCAAGCGGAGCCGCTGCCCCGGCCGCGCTGGTGGAAGCAGCGACAGCCGCTGCAGCAGGTCAAGCAAGCTGCAGGCTTGGCGTTCCCTCGCGTCTTGCCCGAGCTGGAACGACCAGCCTACCAGGCTCCCGCCAGCCGCGCCGCTGGAATGGCTTAATGGTATCCAGACACCTCCTGGAAGTGGCCGCCGGGGTTGAACTTGAGCAGGAAGTTGGGCGCCTCCTTCTCCAGCTTGGTCGGCTCCACGTCCAGCTCGCGAAGGCCGGGCAGGTCCGACGTCTTGACCTCGTTCAGGCTGAGACGCGTGGCCCAGTCGCGCGTGAACTTGGGGTCCGGGAACTGCTCGCAGAAGTAGCCGATGGCCTGGGCCACGGGCAGCGGCAGGTTGACCAGGCTTGGGTTGCGCTTGGTAATGTCGAACACGTAGTCGGCCAGCTCCTTGTACGTGAACTCCTCGTCGCCGACGAGCTCGAAGGTCTTGCCCTGGATCGTGGGGTCCTGGGTGATGTGGTAGATAGCCTTGGCCACGTCGTTGACGAACACGGGCTGGATCACGGCGTCACCGTTGTTGACGACGGGCACGCCGCCGTAGTTGAGGCGGTTGCCGATCCAGACGAGCAGGCGGTCCTCGGGGCCGAACATGTTGGACGGACGCACGATGTTGGCCTCAGGGAAGGCCTTGCGGACGGCAACTTCGCCACGGAACTTGGAGGCGGCCCACTCGGAGGGCGAGTTGGGCTGGGCCAGCAGCGACGACACGTGCACCATGCGGGGCACGCCGGCCTCCTTGGCCACCTCGGCGATGGTGCGGGCCACGTCCACGTGCACGTCGTCGTACGTGTAGTTGATCCACCACGGCAGGATGTGCTTGGTCTGGTAGTGCTTGCCGATGAGGTTCACGACGATGTCCGCGCCCTCGACGGCCTCGAAGATCGAGTCGCGGTCGCGCGGGTGGAAGGGCTGCTGAGCCACGTTGCCCAGGTCAGCCGACACGCGCAGGTGCGAGACCTCGCTCTCATCGCCGCGGTACGGCAGCACGTACGCGTTTCCGTTGGTGCCTGGGGCGTAACAGCGTGATAATCGTTAGAGAATTATGAGGGCTATCGAGTGTGGCTGGACCGCCGGGACGAATGTCAAGAGGATAGAACTTCATGCAGACGCACCCAGGTGCGCGCAGACGTAGCGGCCCAGGAAGCCCGTGGAGCCGAAGACCGCGGCCGTGATGCCGTTGTTGCTCACGCGCCCCGTGGGGTGACGCAGCGCCGCCTTGGCCACAGGAGAGAGCGCCGACATGTTGACTCCGCAGGACTCTTTATCAAGCGCGAAGGGCCCCTCGCCGCACAATTTCTGCGGCTGCGAAGGAGCGACATTCGGACGACATTTCCTCGTCCTGACCTCGAGCAACATCACTTTACGTGCTCCACACCAACGCCTTTTCTTAGCCCGAGGGTGCCCTCATCATATTATCCAGCAGCTCTCACACGCTCGACCAGGTTTGGACTCTTTCACTTCCCCTTCGGGTCTTCTCACGCCGCCGGAGAGCACGAGCCCTTCCGCTGCGATCACCTCCACTCCAACCAACTTCGCTCCTGCGCCAGAAGCTGCAAACAACCACAAGAGTTAAACGCCCAGGAACCGCTGCAAACGACCGACCAAGATGAAGCTCGTGGGCAAGAAGGAGCAGGCCTACGCGTCGCTGGACATGGAGTCGCCGCACGTGTCACCCATACGACGCAGCAACTCCAACCTCTCCAACGTGCAGCTGTCCCCCTCGGCGGCCTCCACCATCTCCATCAGCTCGGAGCGCAACAACACATTCAGCAGCCACGGCGACGACGGCATCCGGCCCTTCTACAATAACGTGGCCAACGACATCTTGGCGGCGCTTGATGGACCTGTGCGGCAACTCGCGTTTGAGACCAAAGGCGCATTGTTGGCAACCGGGTACGTGAACTCTCGATTTGTGGCGAGCTACGAGGTGGACTGTACTAACTGCTTGACTTGTATGATATGATTGTTGCAGATTGGCAGCGGCGTGCTACTTGCTGGCTTGGTTCCAGGCCGTGCTGATTCCCTTTTTCCTCGCGATTTTCCTCATGTAAGAGCTGCACTTTGCCTCAAACATATTTTTCTGTCTGGAAATGTTCTAACATTATGTATGGGCGATGTTGGGATGTAGGTACCTCGTGGACCCGTTGGTTGAAGTGATCGACGTGTCACCCAAGTATTTCCTTTGCGTTTGCACATCCCGTGGTCGTCACGCTCGCCGGAAGTCGCGTGGTTGCTCCCGCGCATTCGCATCGCTGGTTGCCGTCAGCTTGGTGTGCGTGTTCTTCGGACTGCTAGGCTACATCACAGTGCTTTCGGTTCATGCGCTGGACGCTGGCGCTTACCAGACTGGATACAACCACCTTGTCGCGGGCGTGGAGCACCTGCTTGAACAGATCGGACTGCCTGTGAACATCACGACGACGCTGCACGACAACGTTGATAAGCTGGCGCGCATCGTGGTTACGGAGACGATGGACTTGCTGTCCGTCATGTTTGTGACGCTGATCTACCTCACGTATTTCCTGTGCACACGCACACGTGCAAGTGACGCTGGAGGCGTTTGGTCCAAGATTGATCACGACATTCAGCGCTTCGTGACCCTCAAGTGCTTTCTCTCGCTTTTCGTGGCGCTATTGGTTACGATCGTTTACGTTTCACTTAACGTGGGGCTGGCCATCGTGTGGGGTATGCTGACGTTCATTCTGAACTGGATCCCCAACGTTGGAGCTATGATCGCTTCTGTCGCGCCAATTTGCATCATCGCTATTACGCCGTCCGACCTGATGAACCCGATGGAGAAGTTCTTGGCGGTGGTTCTCCCCATGTGCTTTCACATGTTCGTGGGCAACTTTGTGGAGCCAAAGGTATTCGGTCGGAAGCTCGAGATTGACCCTGTGATTGTGATCTTGTCGCTTTCGGCCTGGGGGCTTTTGTGGGGCGTCGTGGGCATGATGCTGTCTGTGCCACTCACGGCAGCAGCCAAAATTATGCTGAGCCATCTCAAGCTTTGGCCCGAGTTCGTGGCTCTGGTGGAAGGAACGTACTTCACTCGGTTTGGCAACAAGGCCGCCGGCTATAAGAAAGAGGAAGATGACAAGGCAGATTTTGAAACGATGCAAGTGCGGACCGAGAGTGAGAAGGATCGCGCTAACGGCGGCCACATGCGGGCATAAAATAAAGTTGCTTTTTTACTTGCACTACCTTGTATTAGCCACATTGGTGAGTGCTGAAAGGATACTAAGCGCTAGAACTATTACCAACGGCGGCGTTGGTCGAGTGGACGCGGAGGGGTTGCGCAGACACTTACACCTGGATGCCGCCTCCTCTTCACCATACTCTTCTCGGCAGAGTTGCTCGTCGACAATCTCGACGGGGTAATCCTCGTAGTTGGGCGGCTTTGCTGCCCTGTTGTCGTTGAGAAACATAAGCACGCCATCACACGTATGTCTTGAAGCATTGCACGGTACGTCGTTAAAGCCCGGCGGTGTGTCGGCCTCGCCGCATGCCGAGTCCGAGCAGTACCATGTCGCTGTCGAGTTATCTTGGCAAATATGCTGGCGGTCTTGACAACCAGTCCAAACCTTGTGCGGCACTACAGGCGAGTTGGGCGAGCAGATCGTCTCTCTGCTGTCGGGCAGCAGCAGTCCGCAGTCCGAAAAGAGCTTGGGCTCCATGTTCATCGCCACACTAGCGCAGATCTTCACTGTTTTGGTGCTGGCATTGAAGAACTGCGTGTCCAGCGGTGTTGTGAAATGCGTAGGCTCCTCTGGGTCGCACGCGTAGCAGAAAGCAAAGGACAGATAGCGCTTGGCCGCATTTTGGAACTTCTCGCACGCTGGGCCAGCCTCGATCAGCGCGAGGAACTTGCCGTTGATGTCTGCATCGTGCACAGGTAGACAGCAGCTCGTGGGGTTGTACCAGTTGCAGAATACCAGGGGCTGGGCATTCTGTTCACCAACGGCACCAAAGCAAAGCGTTGCCGTTAGACACTAATGAGTTGATACCTTGAAAATTCACACCAACTCGCCTTCTTCGGCGGGTCCTGCAGACACTCACACGCCCCATCCTGTGCGGACACGGCCCCCACCAGCAGAGCGATGTACAGGAACAGCACGCCAGCTACGGCCTGCACCCCGCACATTTCCCAGAAGACCACTCGGCCATTTTTGCGAAGGCACCACCGACGGTTTGCAACCGCCAACGTCACGGAGGTTCCCATTGTGGCGCCACTTATCAATCGCATTTCACCGCCAATGCAGCATGATTCATTGTCATAGCACATGCAGAGGTCGAAGGCCCGCGGCCTCGCGTTGATTCTCAGTTGGCCGCCAAGGGGTAATACAGTAATCCCATGCCCCGCCGTCATCATTCCTCCAAAGTGTACCTATCTTCTCGACTTTGTACAGAAAAATCATGTCCATTTTCCACCAATCGTGAGGCGGCGCCCTCTTCCGACCAGAGTCACTCGGTCCACATCTCTTCATTCCGTCTCGAGGCGGCAACGCTCCACCACGTACACCCGCCCCCGCGACCTCTTCTTCGCCGCGCGACCATGAGCAACCTCGCCTCCGACGACTACTACGAGAACCTGGGCGTGGCGCGCACCGCCACGGCACAGGAGATCAAGACGGCGTACGTGCAGCAGCTGGTTTCCCTGGCTGGAGACGGAGGAAAGTGACTAACTGTTGCCCTGTGCTCATTATCTGTATGTAGCTACCGCAAGCTCGCCATCAAGTACCACCCGGACAAGAACCTGGGGGACAAGCTTACGGCCGAAGCTAACTTCAAGATCGTCGGCGAGGCCTACAACGTGCTGTCGAACGACGACACGCGCAAGATCTGTACGCTCACTCTCTGGCGATGCACAGGATGTGGGCGCGAGTTGCTGACTGCTCTGCTTGTGACCTTATTGGACTGATGTCGCTGCAGATGATATCTACGGCAAGGAGGGACTGGAGGATGGCGCGCAGCCGATGACTAAGGAGCGCGCCATGGAAATCTTCGAGGAATTCTTCCGCTTCGGCGAGGCGATGGACCCGGACGCCCCCGACCGCTCCAAGGGTCTTAAGCGTGCGGCGGGTGGCGCAGTGTACGCGCCCGCCAAGGGCCTTCTCTACGGTGGCAAGTCGATTGTGGGCGGCGTGATCATGGGATCTGCCGCGATCGTGGCCGGAACTGGCGCCATGGTTGTCAACGTGGCCTCGGGCATTAAAGAGATGGGTGAGGCTGGCGTCAATGCCGCCCGCAAGCGCAAAGATAGCAAGCAGTCCAGTGACAGCGAGGCGGAAGTTCCTACTGCTTCAGTGGTTGATGGACCTGCTGACACCGGAGCGGAGGGTGAAAAGACGGCGATTGAGCTCGCCAGTCAAAAGCCCACGCCAACCTTCATGGGAGGACTGAAGAAGGCCACGATTGGTGCTGTTGCAGCTCCTGTTGCGGTACGTTGTTGATGGATATTTCCAAGAAGTATGGCGGGGATCGGCGATTTAACATCCAACTTGTGGTTCTTTGCAGGCAATTGTGACGGGCGGCGGTGTGCTGCTGGCGAGTGGTGTTGCGGCAGGTGGATACGTGGTCGGAGGTTTTGCTGGCGCTGCGACGAACGTGGCAAGTGGCGTTCGTGAAGTGAAGGCAGCGAACAAAATGGAGAAGAAGCGTCGCGCTTCCAGCGCTGCCAGTACCCGTGACTCCTCGGCTTCCTCCAAGAGCTCGCCGGCTTCGGCTGAACCCTCAGTAAAGGCCGTTCCGGTATCAGAGGCAGTGCCAGCACCAGCAGCTCAGACGGCGTAGAGGAATTAATGACATGCGCGATCCGTAGCGAAGCCTCGGTCGTTGTGTGTAGTTAGAACGAGATAATACATAGTTTAGTTACTTCATGATTGAACGGTTTATTTACTTTCGCTGGCGGTAGCCTAGGCACGGATCAAGCCCGGACCTCCGATGGAGCTGGCGAAGCACTCGAACCCCTTGGCCTCTAGTTGGGTGATGAGCTTCGCCAAGTCTTCGTTGCCGAGACTACGAGGCAAGAGCGAAATGGTGCAGCCGCCACCACCTGCACCAGTTAGTTTTGTAGACCCGTTGAATTGCTTGCAAATGCGCGCCACTTCATCAATTTGCGCGTGACCCACGCCCAACCCATTCAAAATCTTTTGGTTGTGCTCGATCTCTTGTCCGAGCACCTCTTCAGACAGCACTCTTCGCTCGCTGAGCTCGACGAACTTTTCGACGAGCTCCTGGATGGTGTCGAATTGCTTCTGAACCTTCTCGCGATTGGCTTCGTAACGTTTCCGAACGTTGCCCACTTGCTCTCTTGTCGAACGCGGGACGCCAGTGTTAACCAGAAGAAAACGGAACTTGTTGAGTTGACACTGAATGCGGCGGAAGGACGGCTCCGGGTGCTTTTGGAAGATCAAGGTGCCTCCAAAACACGAAACAGTGTTGTCTGCACCAGAAGGCGAGCCGTGTAGAATCACTTCTGCTCCGAAGGCATAAGAGTTGATGAAGTCCAGCTCGTGCTTGCGAGGGCTTCCCGACAGTTCCGCGAAGGCACCTGAAAGCGCCACCGACATCGCTGCCGACGAGCCCAGTCCAGCACCAATAGGCAGGTTGCACGTAGCTACCTCCACGTGCAGCCCTCCCTTGGACCTACATATACGGTTAAAGCAAGCATAAAAATTAGTCGACTGACATGACCACACTACTCAGAAGCCAGACGAACGACCGTCCTACCCGCTGAGGTATCCCGATGACCGGAGCAACGCGCAGCACAAGAACAGCGGCGCACGCATAGCTTTAGCATCTTCAGGTGTCTCGCCATCCAGCACCTGTTCGATACGGGCCATCACCTCTTGCGAAGGAGTTGGAACGTAGTGGACTTCATCGTCGACTCCTTCGACCACTTTTTGCAGCTTGGAGGTCGCATACGAACGGCGCAGCGGCTCCTTGTCGCGCGTGGACTTGATGTCCTTGCAAGAAAACTCGATGGTCGGCTGAGCGCCCGCAGGCACAGCAATACGCGTCTATTATACCGGCATACACACACAAACAGTCAAATCCCTGGCTCTTCAACCACAGCAGCGGCATCAGCACGTGAGCTCGCGAGTCAATGCCAAAGCACGCACAATCTCCGCCTGGATGCGCAGATCCGACAGCGCCGCCGCCACCACGGGGCAGCCGTAGACCACGGCATGCTCGCCGAGCAGCAGCAGCTTGCCGGGCGCCGACACGCGCACAACCTCGCGGTCTCCTGCCATGACGATTGGCAACTGGGCCCGTACCTTCGAGTGCAACGCA
>JAIKVE010000674.1:0-17129 GCA_024679115.1 Phytophthora pistaciae | reverse complement strand
TCCAGAACTGCTCGCGCTCGGGCGTCTGCGTCCACTGCTGGAACACGGCGCGCGAGAACTGCGTCAGGAAGCGCGTCGTCTTGGCCTCCATCGCTGCTGCTGCTAGTGGCGTCGTCCTCTGCGTCGCTGGTCAAGTGGTGTCGGCGACTGTGGCGATTGGCTGGGGTGCTACTCCCCGACTAAGTGCGAATATATATTCCGCTGGTCGACACTATTAGTTTTGAGCACTTCAATTTGGCATCAGGAAAGGGATTCTACGATGTCTACGCGTGAAAAGAAGGTTTGGCGGTGAGCACGCTCCGATATATCGACAACCTCACCAGATTGACACTACCGTACACAGTAGTCGTGGATTTCACGATTGATAAAATGCAAATGTATTTACATACATCCCAAACACACAAAAACTCGCCGTTCACGACGCTCGGCAACAACACTTCCTCACGGCGAGTCTCCAGCGCGTTGCGAAGCCTCCCGTTCTCCGGTGGGCGACAGCGGCGGCAGACTCACGCGCACCTCTCGAGCTTCGCGCGTGAGGAAATCCAGCATCGCAGCGCTGCGACTTATCACCGAGTGCATGATCGCCGCTTGCAGGAACATGTTGAGCGCCTCCTGCCGATGCTTCGCCACAGGAGCTCGCGTACTCGGGAGGAACGTTCGCGGTGGGAGTGGCGGAAGACCATCCAGCAGATAACCCGCGGCCTCCAGCTTGGCGCACAGCTCTCGGAACTCACTAAAGCGCCGGAAAACCGTCCACTGGTAGGGTCCGCCGTACACTTGAACCTGGAACACGCTGAAGGACAGCAACTTGTCGATCGCACGGTTCGGCACGTTGGCGTGGGCATCCTTGTTCTGCAGGTGGCAAACCTCCACACGCACAGAGCGTAGGGGCTGCGACCGCAGGTCGTCGTTCGACAGCCCGGTGACCGTCGTGTCCTGGACATTCTCCATCAGCACGTGCAGGTCTGTGCGGTCCTCATCATTCTTCAGCAACCCTGCTGCTCTACTGCCAAAACGTCCGCCGCCAATGATCCGAGACTCGTCCTGACTCTTCTCCAGGTTCAAAAGCAGATATCGCGTGGCCGAAACATCCACGCGCGCGGAGTCCACTGCAACGCGGAAATTGGTCGCCGCCACCTCATTGTCGCACTCGATGTTGTAGGACCGAGATGGAGATGTGGTCTGGCCGATCTTGAGCGTGGCACCTTCGACTAGGACCTCCAGCGTCGAGTCCAGCGCAACCTCCCACAGCTTCTGCCCGGTCTTGCCACTTAAGCAGATGAGACGCTTGTCAGTCAGCAGCAGGAGTCCGCGGTGCGGCTCGATACCATAGTCCACATGATACACGTAACTGCATTCAGCCGCATGAAAGCAAACCACGGTTAGATACTGGTACGACTGACTGAGGCAATTGATGCAGTTGGCAGGCACGTACTCATCCGTGGCATCTAATGATGTGAGGAGCAGCACCGCGTAGCCCCGAGCTTCACGCTCCGAGTACGAAACTAGCACACCGTCCGAGCTGTGCAAATACAAGCGAAGAAGGTGTGTTAGTTGGTAACACATACAGATATGGATACTCGCTGACTGAACCACGTACCAGATACGCCGGGGTAGCCGGAAGCGAGTGACTGTGTCAAATGCGTTGCGGTCGGTACCATCCAAAGACTCTGCACTTGTCTTCGCTCCACGCGACAGACTGGTGAGCAGGTCCAAGAATCCGGCCGTCGGCTTCACAATCAAACCCGCGACACCCTTGCCGATACCCACCACGAATCCACCAGCTCCATCTTGCTCAGCCCCGCGCACTGGCGCAGCCACGACACCCTTGATACCATCCCAGACACCTCCCACGAGGCCTTTGCTTCCTTCTGCAATTGCGTCGCCGAGGTCATTGATCTTTTTGATCTGCCGTGTCGACGCACGTTGCCTCTGCACGTTGTACTGCTCGTCCATAGCCAACAAAGCGATACCCTTGCCCAGCGTTTCCGTGATCTTCCCCGTAGTGTGGAAGATGCCAACCGCAGTATTGCGCAACAGGCTCTTGGAGCCCTTCGTCATACCAGTGCGTAGGTTGTCGATCCGCAGACCGTTTTCGTCCTCGAGCAGCATTTGCGCAGGAGTGTAGAAGAAGTCCTTGACACCAGTACCCAGAGTGCTGACTAGACCAATTGGGTTTCCCAAAAAGTCTACGGACCCCATGATACTGTACCAACTGCGCAAACCATGGTGAAGATAGTGCTGCATGGCATAAAATGCCAGTGTGTGCGTCGTTTCCAGCAGATTTTCAACGTAGAATTCGGGCACCCGGATGGGCGCCTGGTCCAGGTTCGACACCAACGCCGCAGCCGCACTGATGAGCGTACTCAATACTGATGACATGTCCGGCGAAAGCTGCAAAGCACAAGTTAATGTCAGAAAAATGGGGGAACAGAGGAGAATATCACATATACGGCACCTACCAGCGAGAGCAGCAGTGACCGGTCAGCAGTGCTCGTGAAAGTCACGTTGACCTTAACGGGGCAGAGCAAAAGCCAGCGCAAAAGCACCTTCATGTTTGCTCCTCCTCCACTTCTTGTGTTACCCAGACGGCCCCCTGCTGCTGTTGACAACAGCGTGGGGGTAGACCATTCGATCTCCAACAGCTTCAGTGCAAGGTTAGACCCGAACTCGTCACCGCGCCGCTCTTTTTGCTTGGTTGAACGGGAGCTTGATGCGGTATGAGACCATTCCACCCCGGAAAACACGTGAGCCAACGCCACAAGCGTTGCATCCTCCAGCTTGATCTCCAGCTCTTGTAGCTGGCCGAAGATGTAGTCAAACTGGATGACATTCGGTTGGCGGCTGAAGACAGCCATCAACTGCACGGTCGGCAATAACATCGGGCTTTCTCCCTCTGCACCTCCATGATCCGTTTTTCCTCCTTTATCTTGCGCCATCGTGATGCCTTCTTCCTGCATTTGCGCATCGAGAAGACGCATCGGGCGCAGCAGCACTGGGTAGTTTGTATCGAGAAGTTGGTTGTCGATCTGAAAGTGACCGATGCGGGCGTTGATCACTTGTTTCCCGTCCGAGATCTGGCCATAGCTCAATTGAATGCCAGCAGAAGCATTTTGATCGGACAGAGAAATAGACAACACTTCTTGAGGCTGCTGGGGTCCTGCAGCTGAAGCCACCGAGCTCCACGCTCCATCATCCACGACTGAGATACAAATGCGCGCGACTTCAAGCTGGAAATGGAGACTTAAATCTCCTTGCTGTTGAGCTGCTCGCAGTGGGTTGATGAAATCCCATTTCAGTGCTAGTCGTAACTGACCAATCATTTCCAAGGCCGAATGTTGATGCGAGCGTTGCTGCGGCGAGTACAGTGCACAAATCCGTTCGTTGAAAGTGAGGGCTGACGGCTCAGCCATCGGGTTTCCATCCATAGACATGGGATTCGAGGCGCTTGAGAGAGAGGACGGTGGCAGCGGCACCCAGCACTCTGCTAGAAGCACATCGAACCGAGAGTCTTGCTTACTGTGATCCAGATGATCCATCATGGCGTCGTCGCCAAAGAAATACAAGAACGGCACGATACTTGACTCTTGCGACGCCGACAGACCATGATCCGATGTCTCGTTACGCAAGTACACACGTACGAGCACCTGCTCGTCGCCAGCACCTGCAGCGGGTTTTGTACTCGAGGTTTCAACAAACTCAACGCGCCGATTCCACTCAGCATCATATTTCCGAACACCCGTTTCTTCATCCTTTGCTTGCGCACACGGGGGTCTCGACGTATCGCTAAACGCCATGCGTTGCGGCGTTGTCGGTTGGTACAGGAAGGAGAGCGTAAATGTTGGGCTCGACGCTTGTTCCTGGGTTTGAGTACCAACACCCTCTCCCCAGTGCATGGCCTTTTCGATCACAGCAAAAGATGCGTCGCGGTGGAGATTCACGATAGACTTGTTGTTGGCTGCAACGACGGTGTCACCAATACGGATCTTCCCCTCGTAGACAAGCGTTCCACAAGGCCCGTCGCATACAACACCTTGAACAAGCACCCGCCCGTTTCGGTACACCAAGTCCAGACCCAGCATTTGACCCCGCGGGAACTCATGAGTGCGAACTTGCTGTAGATGTGCATTGCTGGCTGGCGGCCCAGCCTCTGACGTTCTTCCAGGTGATCCAGCGTCGTCATTCTTGTCCTTGTCTGTCGATGCAGCCGATGTAGCCGAAGACTTGGCAACCGCTGATAAAGCTGAGCGCGTTGACTCCTGGTACGTGATGGTGCAGTAGATCTTTGGCTCCAGGTGATCTGTCGTCCCATGCGTGTGCTTGAAATTATTCCGAATAATCTCCGTGGGAATTTGGAGATTCGACACACCGATCAGAACTGCCGTCAAGCGCTTTTCATCGCCCATCTCTTCGTATGTGCCATCACTCGTAGACTCGTCAGTTATCACCGAGACCGCAGATCCGCCAGCTGAATTGGTAGTACTCCGACTCCGGGTTCCAAGACTTTCGTCGTCCGAGCCAGTGGAACGGGCGACGAAGTGTGAAAGACCCGAATCTTTCTTCTCTTCAGCTGCTGTATGATCAGGCACTGAGCGCAAAGCCGCTGGGATGTTGGTCCCACTAGTTGACGTATCCACAGCTTCGCGCTCAAGCAGAAGCTTCAATTGCGACTTGGAGCTCACCAGCACGTCCAGCTCCTTCTTTAACTGATAGGCGGATAGCATATCCACCAACTCCTTCACTGCATCGAGCGTATCTCGGCCTTCACCGCTAGACGCAGCTGCAGCAGACCGGGTCGTCAGCGTTCGTCGGCAGCACATTTGGAAGCGAATCCGCGTTTCATTCTCTACGGCGCGGGATAAACCTCCATCTTTCCGCGCCACACGCACAGGAGCAAGGAACTCGACAACTTGTGGCTCGTGGTTCATCTCTGTTGTCGCTGAGAT
This sequence comes from Phytophthora pistaciae, assembly GCA_024679115.1. Classification (NCBI taxonomy): domain Eukaryota; phylum Oomycota; class Peronosporomycetes; order Peronosporales; family Peronosporaceae; genus Phytophthora; species Phytophthora pistaciae. Next base: position 12,183 of record JAIKVE010000674.1, on the reverse strand, counting down.
CATAGCAGCCGCACAGTACTCTTGCAGGGGGATGCGTGCGGTCGCGATAATGGAGGACCCAAACAGAATCTTGTCGGCTTCGCGTATCTCCACAATGATTTCTGCGCCAGCTCCGAACGTGCGCGGGCTTCCATCCTCTTCAGCATCCTCATTACTCAGGATCAGCGCACTTAGAACCGCCCGCGAGTTAGGTGCAGGCAGCCAACGTGGAAACATTGTACTAGACTGAGGAGCTAACTTAGCCCTGGCCTCTTCACCCTCAGTTCTCAATGCGAATGTGATGAACGGCTGGCAAGATGTCAAATCACTGCGCCCGGCTTGAAGGAATACATCCTCCAGATACGTCGCGTCAACAAGTCGAACACACAGCGCCAGTGCTTCCACCTCTTTCTCCTCTTCGGCGGACGGTGCGCACTCGCCAGCTTCAACCCCCTGTTGGGTTGAGCCTGGGACCGCAGCTTCGTCAACAGCAGGCTTGCTTTTTGCTTCAGTGACGTCTGATGCGAAGCGCACGCGTTTCTTCTTTACAGGTACCTCTTGTTGCACATTGTCATCATCGGACCCATCCGTAAGCTGGGCAGTGTGCGCCGCCAACACGTGCGAAATGAACACGATTGACGTGTTGTACCGCTTCCAACTGCGGAGAAGCGTCGCTCGCCGCCGTCGCTTATGCTCTCCAGAGAAACCAGGTAGCATGTCAGTCACTAGCAATGTCTTGGTAGTCTCATCCAGCAGCACTTCTGCCCACAATCGCTTCTTGACGACTCCTTCCGACACATCGATCGTTGGTAGCCGCTGCAGCTTTTTCAGCTGTACTTCAAAGCTTGCTACCACTTGGGTTTGGCCCACAGTGGCTGCCCTGGATAGGGCTGTAACTGGTTCATCACTATCTGCTTTCTGCGCTGAAGATTTGGCGCTCAATTTCTCCGGGCGATGGCCGTGGAGTGGGTGCTCCTTTCGCAACGCCCCAATGCCCAACCCTGCTACTTTTTGCACCTGCACGAATACGGTCGGGAATGCAGAGAAGCGGAATGGCACGTAGTCGATCGTGTGAAAAGGTAGGACCGGCTCGCCACCTTCAAAACCAATGGTCACGGTCCCCTTGTCGTCTTTCACCAGCGTTTTCTGCCAAACAACCAGCGCCAAGTTGCTACACTCGTTCTTGATCTTGAACGGAACGAATCCCTCGTTCTCTTTCTGCTTCACAGTCAACGTGTGCTCTCGATCGTCTTCTTCGTACTCGTAAGAAGACGGCGGAGAAAAGTGAACGGGCTGGTTTCCCTCTTCCAGGTAAACCAAGAACGACGGGTCATGGAGCTCAACCGCTACGTTCAGCTGAATTCCCTCGGCGAGCATTCGTTCTGCGTCACTGTACTCATCTTCTTCGCCGAAAAACAGATCCGTCTCCGCTTCATCTTCAATAGGATCTCGTTTAGAGACATTTCCTTCAAAGCACCCAGAAAGGCATGGTGGCGCTGGCCGGACTTTCGACTTTACACGCAGCACGAAGTTACCGACCGACGATAATTCAAATGGTGCACTCCACTGAGATGAATGGGCATACGAGAAGGTGTCACGTGCATCGTGGCGCTTGTCAGGCAGCACAAAACATATCTGAACCCGCGAGGGTAAGCGCGAATCACTCCAATGGAAAATCTTGGTCTCTTGGGGACGAATCACAATTACAGCATTCGGGTCCGTCGAACGCTCCTGACGAATGCGAATTTCGAACCTGTTCGACGTGTTGATAAAATAGTATCGTGGGACCAAAGTTACAACACGCGACCGCGAAAATTTCTCGGGGCCTTGCTCGATCATCACGCCAAACTCATACTGCTTAAAAGTCGACTTCAGTCCGTCCGACGGAGCCCCGAATTCCGCAATCGTAGAAAGGAGCGATCGGGCATCACGAGACCGGTTGGTAGGCACAAGAATCTGCCCTCGGACACCCACAGCACTGATGTCAAAGGGCTCCGACTGCACCTCACGTTCGCCCTTTCCACCCTTGATGCCGATTTTCATTTTCGAGACAACTTGTTTGCTTTCGCACGAAAACACGGAAAGCGAAACAGAAGAGGATTCGTCTTCAACATCTCCCTTGTCATCATAAAGACGACCCGGATGGTTGGAGGGAATCAAATAATCATCAGCAGTATAAAACGCGAGTGATAGCGACGTACGATCAATCAGCCAGTACTCGGTAAACACTCGGCACACCACTGGACAAAGCGTATTCAGCGCACGCGACCGCAATTTCTCGAGCTGGATAATCTCAACACAAATGGTCAGCTTGTTAGCGGGAGTTGGGGCTTCCAGCTCGGTGTCGTCCCGCATATTCAACTCAATGCGCTCACAGAACGACTGGCAGCCGTAAATGAACGTATCTCGAGACCATCGTGAGAATCTTCGCAGTTGAATCTGCGGTAGCGCAAGACTGAGTCCTACTACTGTTGGAGTTTGCACAACCTCTCCGCTGTCCAAATCGCGCTCCAAGATATCCAGCTCTGCCACGCAAGCGGTACTTCCGGACGGCACCTTTCCATTCGCACCCGAGAACGATGCTGCATTTTTCGCCACCCAGACCACCTCGGCCTCCGATTTCATGCAGACAGTGCGGTATGACAACTCATACGGCACAAGATTCTCCAGCACGATAGGCGGACGCAAGGTTATTGTCGTTTCGTGGCGCTCCGATTTGCGAAGCGCAGTCAAAATTACTTGGAATGGCGGCAACGAGACACCAAAGGTAAAGTCGAGAGCCTCGTCGGTTGCTGTGCTGGGGTGGACGTCCCAGTAAAAGGTTAAGGCCTTGCGTAGTTCCAGTGACCCAACATTCTGGCGACGGCTCGAGCGACTGCGGAACTTGTGGTCATTTGACCGCAATAGCGACGCAATGGAAAGCGCGTCTGAACGCTGGACCTGCCCGTTGGATAGCAACGGACGGAACGCAATTGTCCCGGACTCAAGATATTGGATGGGGATATAGTGTGCTGCCTTGCCGCCGGGTTCAATTGTTTCTTCTCGCAGGTCATTGTAGATCACTTGGATTGGTACACTGAAGAAGTTTGTCAGCTGCACCTTTCCTCGCAAGCGCAACACAAGTGTGCCCTGCTCCGCAACGGTCTCACAAATAATGCTTTCACCATGCCACGAATCGCGTTGTTTGCCGCTGCTCTCCAGGTGCAGGTAACTCCGATTTGAATACCCAATGGGCACTGGAATAGCCTTCGAAGCTGTTGTCCTTTGGCCATGGGACTGTGGCTTTAACCACAACAAACGTCGTAGCGGTGATGTTACACACCCGGCAGGTGCTTCATGGGCCACGATTTCAGTTGCAACGCGTTCTCCACTTTCAACTCGAATCCACTTCGTGTCCGATGAGGAAATATCGTTAAGCATTGTTGACAGCCGACGACGACTCCACGCATTGCTGTTAAACATTGCCGTTCCGGCCTTCAAAATGTCGTCATTGGTGTCTGCACCCGGTACTTCCGTTGGCATTTCAATTGAGCCTGTCGGTCTTCGGGAGGATGACGGAGTTCCACCCGCAGTAGGAGCACCAGCCGAAGATGACGACGGGTGAGTCGCGACGACAAATGGAATCCCCGACTGATTGTCCACGTAAATGAAAGGTCCGAGACGGGATGATAAAGCCTCGTCAGCCGCCGTGACCTTCGTAACCAGAGCAAAGAAATGCACCAGCACGTTGATCACATTGCGCGATACATTGATGTTGAAGTCGTCTTTCACAACGATCATGAATGCATTTGCCAGTTTGGCGCCATCTTGAACGTCAGGCTGCTCCAAAAGCTCGCGATAAATGAAGTTCTTCGACTCCCACGAATGCGCAGCAGCATTTGTAAACACCTCGGTTCGCGACGAGCGGAATAGGCATAACGGCATGCCATCACACCGCAGCGCTGCTCCAGTCGGAGACACCGACTGTCGTTCCGACATGCAGTAGTCACACAAGACGCCACCCTTTCCGTGGAACGCCATGTTCACCTCGAAGTCTTCAAGCACCGGTTCCCATACCGCCAGTTGCGAGTTATAGGCTTGAATCCCAAAGCGTAGACTAGCTAGTGCCGTGAACTTGTCTTCTAATCGACCTCGAATGTCGGCGTGCAGCGTCGCCACTCGAAAGTGAAGAAGTGGTAGCAGCATGTTGTGGAAGTCATTTACGACCGTTGCGTTTACCCCAGGAAGCGTGAATTCCAATATTTTCAAGTTCTCCAGGAATGAGGCGTACGCAACAAGCGACTTTCGTTTCCTCCTCTGCTTTCTCCGTGAAGGGGCACGAGTCTCCTCGGTGGTATCACCAGTATCTGCAGCAGCGGCATCAGTTTCATCCAGAGTTTCGGAAGAATTTTCCACGGGAACACTGCTCTTTTCCTCGCGCTGTGGCGATCTAGACCTCGCTTTGCTTGATACGATCGACAGAGCGAATGGTATCGGGGCATCTCCAACACCGTTAAACATTAGGTATCCACCTCCCCGTGCACCTGTAGTGTCGACCGTGTGCGCACCTTCTGCTTGAGGTCCTGATCGAGCAGAGTTAAAATCCATTTGCTGACCTGAAGCATTCGCCGCGCCAAACTTTTTGCCTTTGCTGAATGAGCGATATATCGTGAGCTCCTCGAACACGATCAGTTCCCGGTCGTAGATAACACTCTTGTCTGAGTTAAACATCGTGCTCCCGTGCTTCCATATCGTAGTCTCAAAGGCCCCTGCTGACCCCTCCGGTCCTAAATACCCGTTGGCTCCAAGTTGATCATACTTCCGGATCAGAGTTGACTGAGACGCATCCTTTGTAGCACTACTCACCGCTTCATCCTTGACAGGCGACTTGTCCTTGGCAGCCTTGTCACCACTATCGCTTTCGTCGTCTACTACAGCCTCCAAAATAATCCGATCACCATAGTAAATCTCGTCGCCAATCTGCCGCCGACTTCCAGATGCCGGCAAGATTCGAAACGCCACACTTTGAACTAATTGTCGCTGCTGGGCCGTGTACGGCAGGACAAGGTATCGCTTGCGCCATGTTGAGTTGTAGAAGCCCACCACTGGTCGCGTCTCAAGTCGTCCTCGAAAGCTTGCAGAAACCAAGTAAATCAACGAAGTTCCGTACAGAGCAGCTGTACGTTGACGCTCACTTTTCTTTGACGAGGACACAGCGAGACCAGACCGTGGCGAGGAAGGTGAGCGACGACGCCCACTCCAAGACGACGTTTTACTATCAGCAGCACCACCAGAAAGAGAAGAGATTGAAGAGCCTGACATCGAACGTCTCTTCTGGCCGCCTTGAGTATTAGGTGGTGAAACAAGTGATGATCGGCGGAATATATGCTCCAGTGCTGCGAGCATCGTACAAAAGTCCAAATATCCGAATCGTAGCTCCATCACGCGATCGAATGTAGTTCTGAAGCGGAGGAAGTGGGAACGAAGATCCATCTGTAAGACAGTCTCCATATCGATTGGCTTCAAGCAATCGGCTGATGCTGCTGTTGCTGCTTGCTCCGTCGCCCACACGCTTTCCTCCGACAAACGTGATGTCGCGTGAATATTCTCGAGAGCGATACAAAACTGCAATTGGTTTCGACTGTGTGCGGGAGATTCTTTGGTCTTGTCTTCGATATTAGGACACTCATCTTCGTTTGTTTGCTGGAGATAATTCAAGATGACTGACGATTCCCAAGACAGCATTAGCGCCCGCGACTTCAGCTTGTGAGGATCTTCAACCAGTAACAACGCGGAGGGTCCTAAGTTCAACTCCAGACTGATACGTCGATAAGTCGGTGGAATCACCGTCATTTCTTCTGGTTCACTTGGATCTGCGTCTGCTTCACCATGCTTTGAGTCTCCCCGGTTACTCACAGATGCTTCCTCCTCTGCGCTCCATCCCGAAGGCATCGTCAAGAACTGAAGCACATCATAGTGAATATTTGATGGAATGACTTTGAATCCAGCAACATCAACAACCAGTTCCATCCTTCCTTCTGTCCCAACTACGGGGGTTGGCTTGTCCTCTCCGGATTTATCGGAAGGTGCACCACCATGGCTCGTAATCGTCGAAGACATTGCCGAATAGGCAGACAGCTCCGAATCGGTTCGCCTCAACGACAGCTCCGATCCGAACAAACCGACGATAGCTCTGGAGGATACACTTCTGAACTGAGTCCGCGGCGTTCGCAACCCATTTCCGTGGGAAGTAAAGGCGGGATCAAAACCTATTGTCGCTATGTCCACGTCGAAACTTTCGCGTCCAAACTGAATTTTAATCGCCTTTTGCAAGCCTTCCTTGCACCGCTCGAACACCACCACATCGCGATAGGAAGACGACATCTTTGAGTTCACGCGCGAGTCTCGAATGTGAACTCCCTCGAGATCGACATCTGCGGTTAACCTTCCGCTTGCTAAATTGTAGTCGGCGCGCCCCGTTAAAACCGAGAGCGACAAAACACAAATCGAACCTTCGTTGGTTTTGCCCTTCTCGGCCATGTCGAGGTCACCGCTGCTTGAGGGATGGTATCCATGTTGGCCTTGCAGAATTTCCATTGTGATCTCGGGGACATGCAGATCTAGCATGATGTGGCGCTCTTCTGTTACTTCTGGGGCCTCCGAGACACTAGCTCCGTTACTTGCTTCGTCTCCATCCTCCACAATTCTTCCAGAAGAAGAATTTCCGTCGTGGCTTCGAGATAGCGAGAACCGACGAGATGACACTCGCGCTATCACCTTTGCCGGGGTATCCACCCCCTCCGAGAAATGGTATCGACTCCTCTCCCGGTAGTTTTGAAACGGCACTCTCAATACGAAGGCGTACTGCTCTTGGTTGCAGACTAGCCGAACGGGACTGTAACTAAAATTTAACTTCCAATCAGCATGTGAGCGGAAATCCACGGACAATGAATAATTAGTCAGTCCCAACAAACTTTGCGTGATGAAGCCTCCACCCCCAAGCCGTTTATCCACATCGTTTCGGTCCACAAGAATCACCGAGACGATTCGAAGCGCCTTCATATCCAGTTGCAGTTGCTTCAACGACGAGTTCAACAGCACTTTCGCCACGATGCGATTCTCCATTCCCAGGAAACTGTTCACGACGCCCTCATTTGACGCACGGAAGCTGTCAAATCGAAGCAAGAGCGACTCCGACGACATACGATGCGGAGGCATCTCCAACACTGTATCTTCCAGACGAATATCCACTAGCGGGAACATTGACACCACGTCAGAGCCCAAAAACTCACCCGTACTTGTTTCATCTTCTCCTCGTCCACCCCCTTCTTCGTCTTGTTCTTCATTGAGATATGTTTGTGCCGGCCCGCCGTGGATATCTGAAAGCTGGAAGTCGCCCTCCCACAGCATATCCGCTTGCTCTCGAGACAAAATCGACAAAACCGTCTCCAATAGTATGCCCTTCATCCAATAGTTGCGCATATCATCCACAAAGCTGTAGAGGAAGCGAATCCGTGGCGATTTTAGGCGCACAGAATATCGACTACTATACCCTGGGTGCCATGCTTCCTGGATGGAGTCGGCGCCGTAAAATTGGGCGGCGCATGAAAACACAGCAGGGACATCGTCGCGCGTGTTTAAAATCTCGTCTAGCGTAGGAACGTGACCCACCGCAATACCTCCGTCGTAGTGGAGAGGATACTCACGCTTTATCCGCACTTTATCTTCATCAGCCTCAGTGCGCGTACTTCCATGCGAAACAATCTCACTGAGGTGCTGATCCAACAACGAAACATCACAAATTTTCAACGAAGTCAGATACGCAAACATGCTCAGGTAGCGTGGGAATCGCTGGACGCAGCAGCAGAACTGCTGCGCCGTCAAGCTAGCAAAAGCTGACGACATGCCTTCGGGTCTCTGCTTGTCGTCCAAATGGAGAAATAGCGACAAGCCTTCCACATGAAGACGCAGCTGCATTGACGCTGGCAATTCTTCCTCTGCATCACTGTTCGAGTCTTTTGGTTCATCATCTGGGTCCTTTTTCTTCTCTGGACTGGCAACTGGGATGTTGTCCAGGAACGACGACGCCATCCACACTCCGAGTTTCCTCGAAAAGGTGCCTTCGTTCGCCTCAGTGTCCACTGATGACAGAACTGACTGCTCTTCCAGGTCGGTAGTTAGTCTCTTTCGGCTTGCCGTGCTTCCTTCGCTGGCACTTCTGAATGACGGAGGAGGTGGCGGTGGCGACTGCTTCTCGGTGCTTTCGCCAGTACTTTCGTCCGTACTGTGTTTGAAGAAGAACACAAAGACTTCCGCCAACGTATCTTGGTATACATCAATCGTTAATACTCGCAAGCTGGCATCAACGGAAAGCGCCGTGATAAGCGGATCCTGCCAGACCGAATTTTTATCCGACGATGGCGAAAGCGGCGAGTGACGAGCATGCTGCCACATGCCCTTGTCCTTCAGCAACACAGCATCGGATGCAATACTCGTAATCGCCACGTGAATCAGCTGCTCAGATGACGATGGAGGTTTAACCGACGAAACATTCGCCCCCTCTGACTTCTCGTCTAGGTCAGTAACCACGCTATGATTCCCCGATCTAATCAGGAACCGTTTCTTTTCCACCACCTTCGACGATGGAGACTCCTTTGTGAGAAGAATATCCTCCACCAAAAACGTGCCCAGTGCGAATTCAAGCCTCCTGTCGTAGGACCTCACTTTTAACCGTGTGTTGATATCCACCGCGCGTACACGGACAATTTTGCCCGATCCGTGGTCCATGTCTCGAACTTGCAGAGTGAGAATTATCTCGCCCACACCAAATTGCAGCTGGCAGATCACACGTTTCCACAGCTTGAGTAGGTCTTCGTCGTCGACATCCTTCTCTCGGAACGTCTTCTTTCGCTCAAGTTGTATCTTTCTAGCTAACCCAAGGTACGGGCTTTCGGATGTTGTAGCTGCCCTTCCACTTGACCCGCTACTGGATAAAGCAACAGTCCCAGGCTTAACGTAAGATGAAGCTTTCCGTACGAGCTTGGGGATGCTTCGTCGCTGAGTTCCAGTTGTAAGAAGTCGCGATGACTGATGGGGTGCAGGGGTACCGAGAGCAGCATCTCTATCAATTCGACGCTGGGCATGCACCGAAAAGTTATCACCAAAGGAATGCAGCAGCTGCATCAACGAGCGGAAACTTGTTGCCGATAAATTCAGATTGACGCTGTCAACTCCGCCGAACAGCTTCAGAAGAGGGATACTTGGGTCATCCGGCGTGACGCTCATGTAAAAACTAAATGTTAGAGATGTTTTCTCCAGCAGATAATGCCACGCGGACTGTTGGCTCGAATGGCTTCGCCTTCGGAACACGCTTCGGCCTAGCTTGTTATCCTCTCCATCAATTATCTGCACCTCGATCCCGGATATACTGATCTCCAGAACGTCGTACAAACTTTGCTCAGGTGACGCCAGTACAATCATTTTACTCGCAGCTATTTCCTTGTCACTATCGCTGGCACCACTTGGTAACTCACTTTCGTCAATAATGTCACTTGGGTGTTTCGTCTGTGCTTTCAAATGTCCTAGAAATACCAAGAGACTCACTTCATCGCCAGTAGGAGTACCATTATCCACCGGTGGTGACTGGATAATGTTAATCAAAGGAGAAATCACATCCAAGCGCATGTCGACTTTTGTTCTTCGAGCTAACGCATCACGTAGCTGAGCAGCACTGTACCGTTGCAAACTTTGTGCTCTCTTCCACGCACTCTGTTCGAGCCCAGACAAATCCACGTTAACTGGTCGAGAAAACACGGCCACCACGTCGAGCAGAAACATCAGATTCACATTGCACTTGATAGGCTGTGTCACCAATGACACTCGGAGTAAATGAGATCCAGGTGCATCATCAGTCACGACCAAGTCAGAACGTTTCGGATCCGTATCCAAATCGTCAACCTTCGGCCGTCGCTCGGATTCAATGCTGAGTTGTATCAACGGGAGCTCTCTCTCACAGTTGCGGAGTCGCACGCTGCTCATTTGGTTCCGAACTCCAACTGGATGGTACTCCAGAACTTCATCCATTTCCATTCGCTGAAGGAAAAAGTCCGTTTCCGAGGAGTTCGCTGAACTCCTTCTGTACGACAACCGGTCATGAACCGAAGACTGGGAGCTCTGGCAGAAAAATGCGTCACGCAGCTGAAGACCCACCTCCAAACACGACGGTCGCACCAGAAATTGAATTTCGACGTCATCCAATGAAGCGGTTAGATAGGACGACGAGGTAGCTTTCAGCGAGGCCGGTTTGCTAGCAACTTCGCGCAGCGTCAGGCCACTGAGATCAGCAGGAACCTCCTCAAGGCTAAGTCCGAAGCTTGCCTTACAGAGGGTGAGCTGGAATCGGTACAAAATGTGCAAATGCTCTTGCATCAAGCGTTTCTTGAGCACGGCAGCACCCTCGACCTCGCCACTATCAGATGCCTTGGTCTCCTTATTGTCTTCCTCAGGGTGGAAATCAATCGCCTCGTACAGATCTTTGGTGTCTTGGTCACTCCATTTCACGTCCTCAACACGCACATCGCCACCTTTTCGTGATGCTGTCGCATGGCCCGATGACCCACTTTGCGCTGTGCCAGCGCCTGTAAGCCACGTAGCGTACGACCACAGACGCGAGCTGGCAGGGATGTCAGACCCTTGTGAAGTCCCACCATCACCCTTGAGCTCGCTTTCACGCTGGGCTTGCAGTTTGCTTAGGGCTTCCTTTTCTTTCTCCTTATCAATGATATTTTTGCGTACAGCACGGCGAAGTCTGATTAACTCCTTGACCTCCATAGCGTACTCAAGGTCATCAAGCTCATTGCGCGCCATTTCTTTTGGCAGCAGGCGCACATCCGATGGAACGAGCGTCGCAGCAAACGTAGTTCCATGCTCCAGCACGAGATACAGCTCTTTGTACCGAATTCTCTGCTGCCGCTTTTGCTCGAGAGCTTCCCAGTCCACGTGAGCCAGGCGTTCACGAACGTCCAGCAAGACAGCGTTGACGGCATATCTCCACCATGCTCTCGGATTGTCCTTCACACGGACTCTTTTCGGGCGAAGCACCAAGTACCGAGCTTGGCGACGCTTCACCGTCAGAAAGGAAATGAAAGACAGCGCGCTAAGATACTGCTGGCGATGCAGAGACGTGCTGATCTGGTCGATGCTGGCTTGGGCGTCAATGTAGGTGCTTTTCTCTTCCATCACGTGCACAACCGCCTCGCGATACTTGACGATGCAGTGCTCGACACGATCGACCTCCTCCAGCGACCACTGCATGCAGCTGGACAACGCCTCCTTGAACTGCTGCACCGAGGGAATCTCGTCCTCCTCCTCCGTGAGGTCCCTAGCGACGGACCACGCCTCCGAAAAGACAAAACCCAGAGTGTACTTGCGTTCTCCCGCCAGCTTGGGCATCATCTCCAAGAACTCGCTCCATGCTTCGTCTCCAATAGCGTCAATCGTCTCCACCATCCAGGGCGTCCCGAGTCTCGACAGCACGCGCTCGCTGAGCTCCTGGTGCGTGATCGGCAGCTTGGCATTCCCGTCATTCACTGTGAGCTTCATCGACACCGTCAGCGGCTGTACGATGTAGGCACTCTGCTTAAACAGCGTCATCTTCCCGCTGGTCGCGCTCTCCGAGGTCGGGGGCGACGGCGCCGGCTCGCTCGCTTTCCCCGTCGTCGTCGCAAAGCTGCTCCTCATCAACGTAGCGAAGGCGTCTGCGTCCTTGAGCACCTCCGGCGGGACGGGCACCAGGGGAAGGGACCAGTAGATGCCGAACTTGTTGATGTCCATCTTCTTCCGTATGAAGGATACGCCGTCCTGGGCGCGTCCTCCCCCTCCTCCTCCGCGGCCCACCATGGTGTAGTTCCAGCCCTCATCCGCCGACTTGACGATGATGGCCTCGAGCGTCATCCCCACGGCGTAGGGGCGTCTCGGGTCGGACACGGCGTCCTCCATGCGCAGGTGCAGGTGCTGCACGTGCACCTGCACATTGTCCAGCACCTTGACTAGCAGCTTGAACAGGAAGCTCTGCGTCCAGCTGCTCTGGGCCGACTGCTGCTGCTGCGTCTTCTCGCTGAACTCCGTGGCCTTCTCCACGGCGTCCACGGCCGCGCGTTTGCGCTGCAGCGTCTGCAGCTTCTGGCACGCGGCGCGCCGCAGCTCGTCGGGCGACAATTCGTCCGA
>JAIKVE010000673.1:0-17142 GCA_024679115.1 Phytophthora pistaciae | reverse complement strand
AAGCCCGCTGCCAAGGCCGCCCCGGCCGCCGCCGCCAAGCCGTCCAAGTACGCGAAGGAGGCGGCCAAGCAGGAACAGCGCAGCGCCAAGAGCAGCAGCAACAAGGCGCAGCTCTTCGACTCGGACGACGAGGAGGAAGACGACGACAACGAGGAGGAGGAGGACGAGGACAGCGACGAGGAGGGACCGGAGGCCGACGATGGCTTCTCGGATGCCAACAAGAGCTGGCTGAAGCTCAAGAAGAGCAAGGGCAGCGACGACGAGGACGACGATGACGACGAGGAAGGAGAGGACGACGACGAGGAGGAGGAGGAGGAGCTGGACATTGAGCGCAAGGCCCGTCTGTTGGACGAGGAGGAGGCGCTGCAGGCTCAGGAGGCCGAGGAGGAAATGCGCCTCAACATCGCCAACAACGAGCCGTACCACCTGCCCACGGAGGAGGAGCTGGCGGAGGAAGGCGAGGGCGACGACGACATGACGGACCCCGCCGAGGTCTACCAGCGCATCAAGGACGTGGTGGAGGTGCTGTCGCACTTCAGCGCGCGTCGTGAGCCCGGCCGCTCCCGCGTGGACTACATGGAGTCGCTGGCCAAGGATCTGGCCGGATACTTCGGCTACAACCGCGACCTTATTGACATGTTCCTCAAGATGTTCTCGCCCGCCGAGTGCGTGGAGTTCGTGGAGGCTAACGAGCAGCCCCGTCCGCTGGTCATCCGTACCAACACGCTGAAGGCGCGTCGTCGTGACCTGGCGCAGGCTCTGATCCAGCGCGGTGTGAACCTCGACCCTCTGGCCAAGTGGTCCAAGGTGGGTCTCAAGATTTACGACTCGCCCGTGCCCATCGGTGCCACGCCCGAGTACCTGGCGGGCCACTACATGCTGCAGTCGGCCTCGTCGATCTGTGCTGTGATGGCGCTCGCCCCGCAGATGAACGAGCGTGTGCTGGACATGGCTTGCGCTCCTGGTGGCAAGACGACGTACATCGCGCAGCTCATGAAGAACACGGGCTCGATTATTGCGAACGACCTGAAGAAGCAGCGTCTGAAGGCTACGGTTGCCAACCTGCACCGTCTCGGCGTGAAGAACACGTCCGTGTCGTGCTACGATGGCCGTAAGGTGCCGTCGCTTTTCAAGGGCTTTGACCGTGTGCTGCTGGATGCCCCGTGCACGGGCATGGGTGTGATTGCCCGTGACCCGTCCATTAAGACGCAGAAGGGCGAGAAGGACGTGCAGCGTCTGGCTCACCTGCAGAAGGAGCTGCTGCTCGCCGCCATCGACGCTGTGGACGCCAAGTCCAAGACGGGCGGATACATCCTTTACTCGACGTGTTCCGTCATGGTGGACGAGAACGAGTCGGTCGTTGACTACGCTCTGCGCAAGCGCTGCGTGAAGCTTGTCGACACGGGCCTCGACCACGGCAAGCCGGGCTTCACTCGTTACCACCAGCAGCGTTTCCACCCGTCGGTGCAGCTCACCCGCCGATTCTACCCGCACGTGCACAACATGGATGGCTTCTACGTGGCCAAGTTCAAGAAGTACGCGAACACGATGCCTTCGGAGGAGAAGGACGCTAAGAAGACCGTCGACGAGCTCGAGGAGGAGGCCGAGGAGGCCAACATGACCAAGAAGCAGCACGTGAAGGCCAAGAAGGAGCGTAAGCAGGCGGCCGAAGACGTCGAGGCTGAGGTCGTCCAGGAGGACCAGAGCGATGCCGAGGAGGAGGACGAGGAGGCCAAGCGGCCGGCCAAGAAGCAGAAACAGGAGCCCAAGTCCAAGAAGGGGGCCAAGAAGAACGGCGGCAAGGGCAAGAAGCCCAGCCGGCCTCGCAAAAATTAGATAGCACTAGATGGTGCTAGGAAGGCAGCGCTTGGGGTTCCTTTCCAATTGTCCTTCAAGGGGTAATAGATAACTTTTTGTTTTGTTCATTGCGCGTTGCTTTGCCGTTCCTGAAACATCAGTGCGGCTTTATCTGCCTCGAGCAGCTTGGTGTGGTTCCACACGCGGCAGGAGACGTTGTTGCAGTTCGTGAACGCGTCTCGATCGGCACACGCCGTACACGCGAGTCTCAAAGCCATGACAGCCTTCTCATGGCGTGTAGACGCCGAGTGGATCGCTAGAAGACTTCGCTGCGGGTTGGCGGTGCACTCCTGGCACAGCGCGTCATTCCCGATCGACCCGCAAAGTCGACAGTGCTTGCTCAGGTAGAACGAGTCGATCGATCGGAAGCCGTGACCAAATGGACGTGTGGGCGTCGCGTTCTCGTACACATGCTGGCGAGCTTTCACGGACGACCGCGGCAAGGTCGCGTACCACGATCGAATGTTCGCTCCTGTCAGCAGGAACAACCGCTCGAGACTCGGGATGATCTACAGCAAACAACAGTTAGCTTTGATGGCTTTCCGCATTGATGCCTGGGCAGAAATCTTCGCACCTGCTTGTTGATGTAGTAGTGGTGGTTGACGCTGTATCGCTTCCGCTTGTCAAAGTACTCGTCGGGTGACACAACCAAGTCCATCAGCCTTGCACCTGGTGGTCCATTGACTACTACGTAAGGTACTCGTTCCGCATACCGAGGTTCTGCACGAGGGTCTTTGCCCATAGCTTTGGTGCTGACAAGGGCAGCAGGAGGCGCACTACGAAAGAGATCGATCATACGTATCAGTCGGCCGCAGAAATAAGCATTCCCACAAAACCCCTTACCTCCCGTTGCTGTACGTCCCCAAGCGGACTTCTTTGGCGAAGATGAAGTCTTTCAGCGGTACTCGGTTCTCTAGAATCTGAAGCCAGTACTTCTCCATTCCCTTTTTCACTTCAGACAAGTCTGAAGACGCAAACAGGGTCTCGAGAGACGTCTGCATTGCGTGCTGAACAACTCCGCAAGAATCACGTCGAACTGTCTCGAGGCCTTTCGATTCGATAATGCCCACTTCTTGGATCGGAGATTCAAACTTGTTGCCCACATACCGCTTCTTCGATACGAGGACGCAGCCCATGTAAACCTTTTCCAGTTTCAACGTCACCGGTCTAACAACAGCAATTATTGATGGAGATAGGTGAGCTACGAGCTTCGGCAAGGTTAAGAAGAGCAATTAGTTACCTTGGGTTTGATGCGGTGACCGCGTCGGCGATTTCCTGCCCAATTCGAAAGGCGTCCGCCTTTGACCTCCCCTTGAGCAGCACGAAAACGCTATCTGTATCGCCGTACACCACTCTGGCGTTCCAGTCCGACCGGCCTTCTATCAATCGAACAGCAGCTTCAAGTGTGCATCGTCCGGTCTTACACAAAACAACGTAACCGAGTCAGCACAAAGAGATTCGAAGTACTTCGAAGCGATAGATCAACCTACCTGAACAATTGCATCGGCCAGTTGAGCGCAAGGCATTCGACCTGAGAACCCTGCAGCGGTGTATCCGTACGTCACGTTTGAAATCATTTTTAGGGCCAGCTGCCGAGCGTTCAAAACCTTCTCCAGCCGCTCCTGGTTGCATTCCTTCGCCGTCTTCATCGACTTTTTCACCATAATTCGCGTCGACAAAATCTCGTCCAGTATAAGCGGTAGAACGCCATGGCGATGACTTTTCGGGCAGAATAGTGCACCGTTCGGTGCGATGATAATATCATCTTTACACTGCAGGAGACCCGAAGCACTCGGCGAGTAGTCGATAACACCAAGCGAAGCATCCAACTCGGGGTTCAAACCATCCTTTAGTCGACCAAGCAAGCTTGAATAGCACAGATTATACCCGATGACAAGCGAAGGATAAAGAGACTAACTGAAGAGTTAGCAACATCAAAGACAGTGTACTTCTGGAGCAATAGCTTTCGTACCTGAAAATCTAGAACCACGACGGGATCAGGATAAAAGCTGGAGTGGGGTTCCATCACTAGTGGAATGCATTCCATGGGGGCCTGTCCAGCCACTTGGTTTCTGCTTGGTGACACCAACAAAAAATTCTTCTGTTTGGTCACGCGTAGCATGACTGCTTCAACTCTGTATTGAGATCCGCGAGACAGCACCGAATAGAAGTCAATCCCAAACAACCGCGCCATTTCGCTGCGTCAGAATAATGTCCAGTACAAACACAGAGCATTCATGAGATGGCATCCGCACAATAGTACACAGCTCATTGAACGTGCCTGGTTCTTGTGATCAATTGCATTTTGGAAAGGATTTGGAGGTTGAGAGTTGCTCGCTCCAAGTGATACCGAATAACCTTCCACCTCATTTGACCACCTTCGCGGAACCACGTAGTTAATTGATCAGCTGAGTACACTGGATACGTTCTCTTTAGAACGGCCCACACGACGTCTTCAAGAGCGTAGCGCGATAATTTGAGCTAATAGCAAACAAAACCTTAGTGTGTTGTATCACCTCACGTAGTAAGTTAGCTGGATCAAAGCTCACCATACCTCTGAACGCGTCATACGCCACAAGTTCAATATGTATCTTCCGTGAAGCCATAACCCAGCAGCCTTATTCACCCCCCAAGCAGTACCGATAGAGGTTTCTTTCTGGCTGTCTCCCTCTTGATCCGGTACCGTAGTCACATTTCGAGGATCTATCGGTGCTGACGGAAGCCGCGAAAGCGTTTGTATGAGGTTTACCTGTTTAGCACAGCACACCTAGGTGAGCAGCCCAATTGCTTAGAAATATGGGCAACATGAATACGTACATCCATTTGCGACGCTCGGTCGACTAGGTATCCAATCGATGCCTTTTGTACTTCAAACCCTGCCAAGAAGTCAGGATCCCAGCGCCTTACCAACGCCTCTAGTGAGCGGAAGAGGTCACGTTCATCCGAAGCAATTGATACAGATATTTCACTGCTATCCACACATAAGCCCGCGCTGCTGAGAGCCGTCTCCTCCATATCCTCTGGTTTCCAGAAGAGGAAGCCCCGTTCTTTTGTCTTTGAGTTCGTAGGTCCCTCTTGTGCTTCCACAGCGTAGCAGATCACATTCACAGGATCGTGGAGTGGATTTGGCAGCATACTGCCGCGCGATGCAGCGAATATTTCGATCGACAAGATCGTCACGTTTGAGAGAACCGTGGAGGAACTCGTCTTGGTCGACTGTGATGCTGTTGACGTAAGTGACGGGCGGCCACGTTTGCGTCGGACCTGAACAATACTCAGTCTATTAGCACGGTATGCAACACAAAACAAAAAACGCTTTATAGGCATAACACGAATTGCTGTTGAATCGTACCTTGGGTATGCTGTTCCTGCTCTTGTCTTCACTCGACATCCAAGCTTCAACTGTTGCAGCATCAGGGGGCAGTCTGGCTGGCATCCGTAGTCGACGAACCTGTCCAATAGCAATGCATACGATTAGATCGCTTGGTAGATACAACGCCAAGTAGGCTAATTACCTTCTCTCCTCTACCTCGAGCGGGATTTGGGGCCTTTAAGTGGGACAGCTTACACCACGATTCACCGCTGATGCCGCCGCTACTGTCATTGCTGCCGAGAGGGTTCAAAAGCTGTCGTGCAGCAGTGGTATTAAACTCCTGTAGATTACTTGGGTGCTGCGGCGCAAAATCGAATTTCTTGCCGCCGAACACCATCGCTTTTTCCGGGATATCGGCAGAATTGCTGAAAAAGGCGGGTTGGTACTGCAACACGTTTTCCAATCCAAATGGGTTAGTGCCAATTCATAGTACGCCTGTGGTATTGCTTACTCCAACCTGTATGGGGTCCACCCCGAGGTTGTGTGACGACGCTAGAAGCTGGGCCAACGTAGGGGGCTCGGGGCTGAATAACCACAGCCGATTATTGCCCACAGCGGGCGCTTGAATCCTCTGCTTTGCGCGAAGCGGCTGTGGGTACGGCGTGAGAGAAAGCTGGAGTCGATCAACGGGGTCTGATTCTTCTTGAGGAGTTAGCGGTACTGACTCTTGAGGCCGCGGTGGAAGTAAATCTTCAATATCACCGACCAGCGGTAAGTCTTCAGGACTGCATCCGAAGCGGATAGAGCGTGCTGTATTCGAGGACGACTTCAGAAGTTGCCGTTAGAATTTTGACAACACGTAACAACTATGAAAGAAGATCCAAACCTTGTGCAGTCTCTCCTGCGGTGTGCGAAGGATGACCCGAGGACTGCCGAGTTCACTAAGTGGACTTGCAATTGGTCGAGCTTCGCGCTCAGCGATATCCCACCACCCGTTGCCTTTTGGTGATCCAGGAGCATCGTTTTCAACGTGCTCTTCGACGAAACGCTGGGAGGCCAAAATGTCGCCTATTTCATCATTTCGATTCCCCCATTTGCTGGCATTGTCTTCGTCGTTATAATCGTCGTCTGGCGTGTGGTACCCGTCATGCTCTTCTTTACCATTCCATTCGCTATCTGTATGACCGGGTTCACTTTCTTGCTGCATCGCCAGCAATATATTTACAATCGCTTCATCTTCCTCGGCTGATTCCTGTTCCCGAAAAATAAGATTAGGTCATTCAAGACCAACCGTGAAGCAGCTAATGAAACGGAGTTACCTGGTCAGAACCGCGTTTACCATCATGCTCTGCTTGACTGTAGGAAAACTCACTTTCAGCGGCGAAGGAGTTGCCACAAGACATCACGTCACCCGCAGACAAGGGTTCATAAAGGCCGGAAGGGCTTCTTTCAGCCTCCTCCCCTTCCACTTGCTTCTCCATCTCCTTCATTACGGCGTCGACGGAGTCCTGCATCTTTTTCTTGAAAAATGACTGGGATAAAAGCGATGATGCCGATTGGGCTGGCGTCGCACTCATTTGAAAACTTCTAGGCCCGTCCTCATTCCGTTCGAGACTCAATGAAACCATTGGAGTCCCTCGTTCCCCATTTTGAATGCGCCGCAATCTTTCTTCCTGTCACCCGGAAAAACAAAGGCTATCAGTTACCAGATTTCATGGTACAATCGACATACTACCGCACCTCCCAAATAGCTGCCAGCGACGGCACATTCCGGAGCTCTCCTGTGCCTTCGGCCGCTTTCTGCTGGGACTCAAATCGCTTCGGGTTTAGAATGCTTGCAGCTGCTGCGTCTGCTTCTAGCGCACAGCTTGATTGTCGGTCATACCACTGCTTTGGAGCTTGAGGAACTGGAGCAGACCGTCCAGTCGGTGGCGAGTTGGAGTTGGTTGTGACCAAGCCGCTGATCTTGTCCGCTGGGACGGTCGAAAGTAGGATGGAGCGATACTCGTCAGAATCGTGGGCCAGATGCTTCTGCGTCACTGGAAGAGGAAAGCGAAACTAAGATGGCGCGTACGTGGTCAACCTTGCTACTCCAAACAACCCCTTTAATATACAAAGCACCAAAACTTCCAGGCGTACCTTCACGTTGCTGAAAGCGACACTATTCATCCCTTCAATGTTGTAATCGGCGAAGACCTAAAACAACCGCTGTCACTTAGACTCCATCCTTTCAAAAAAGTTACTTTATGTACAGAGCACCGCTATACCTGAAGCAGGAATGGAACGTGGGCTTCGTACGGCTGGAATCTCCTTTCACCCACACTTCCACTCTCAAGCACTTGTACAACCTGTGATACCACACGCGGGTTGTACAAGAAAATCTGCACGAACAGCTTCGGCTTCGGGTGGTAGCCGTAGAACGGCGTCCCTTGTACAATCAGCATCTGCCAACGCCATCACCACACCCATAAATGGTAAATTTCATGCCACCATAGCACAACTTCCACAACCCGTTCTCACCTTGGCAATGATCCTACTAGAATTGTACCGTGCGGTTGAGTTCCCATTGTTTTGCCGGTTTTGCTGCTGCTTTGAGGCGTTGGCAGCCTCGATGTCCTTGGCCAATCGAGGCAACAACGCCCGCAAACGCTCTGGATCCTCGAACTCTGGGTCGTCTTCAGCTCGGAAGTAGAAATAAGGGAAGATCTAGCATTGCATCAATAGTTGCACTAAAGCTTAGCAAATAATTTATAGCAGAGTTCGTGCAAATGGATGGAAACCTACACCATGGACGTGCACGAGAGCCTTTTGTCCGGCGGGTGTAGCGCCGAAGATACGCACGACTGGAACCTCGCGAGCGCGGAGATAGCAAGGAGACTCAGGGAGCTTATCAATGGCGTTGGAAGGCAGCGGAATGTTCATGTAGCAGTCCACCACCACGGCCTCGACGCGCAGGTCTTCGACGTCGTCGTCGTCCATTGCTCCAAATCAAAATTCCATATCGTATCCATAAATATGGGTCTAGTCACTACCTATGACCATAAATAAATACCATAAGTACACAAAGGCAAACTTTCAGAGTGCATCAGCACTGTGGGGGATAACCTGCCCGCGTTAGCATCTTTGAGCTCTACAACATTAGTGCCGGTCTGTACGCGTAACTCAACTGCTTGACGCTCTCGTGGCTTTCGGCGAACGACTTTGCGTATTGCACGCGGGCACCAGTCGCCATAAGTCTTAACCAAGGTGCGTCTGCCAAACGGTTGATGAATTGTATGCGAGTTTCCAGACCTTTCAAACACGAGTAACATTGCATTAACTCCACCCGATCCAGCACCATTGCGGCTAACACTAGTACTTATCTCCATAAAGAACCGTTGGCAATGTTGCGTCATGTTGAACCTCCTGCAGTAGCAAGATTACCATCCGGACGAGGCCTTGAAGTTCTCCATCTGCTCGCCAGCGCCTTGTCACGCACTTGGATCAGCCCAGCTTTTCCCTCTACTGTTCAACTTGCGGCTGAATGATGGGATCTGCGCCGTAAACTGCAGCGCGCGCTCCGTTTTGCCTCGGCGGCGCCCGCTCGAGACGCAGCGAGCGCGAACTTTGGTAACGTTGCTCTTCCGCCGCCACTAGCGGATGGTCGACTCATTCACGCGGTACGTGGCCCCCAGCTTCGCGTACTGCACTTGCGGAAGCAGCCGCGAGATCTCCAGCCGCTCGCGGCCCGTCAGCACCTCGGCCCTCCCATGATTATCAGAATTGCGATAGTCGTGCGATAAGTGAGCTGCTGGTTTTTTACGTTCTCAACACAAAACCTATTTTATATCATAGCTATGAGATTGCAAGGGTTTTGGCGGTACATTGTACCACTGTTCGCGCCCCCCTCGGTTTTGCGGTAGAAGTCAGCCAAATCGCTTTACGCTCGCAACAGGAGACCGCCGCAGCTCCAAGGGGACGATGAACCGGCAGGCGCTGGCCGAGGCCACGAGTTTGCACGACGGGCCCGTGCCCGTCTACCTCATGGAGGAGATTGCCAGTGCGTGGAAGCTGCTGCCGCTGCTGAGGATTGATGCAACGTAAGCGACGTCACGTCAGCCTGCTGATGATCTTTTCGTCTCTCTCTCTCGGCTGTTACAGACTCGACCAAGGGCAGCGACCGCGACGCGGAGAAGACCGCCGACTACATGCTGGGGCGCCTCAACAAGAGCAACTTAACCGTGAAGCTCAAGGCCTTGCAGATCATCTCGGTGAGAGGCGCAACAGCTGCCGGGAAGCTCCTTCAGCGTTGTTGACGTTGTGCTGTTGTTGCTATTGGCAGTTCTGCATCAGGGAGGGCGCGCCTGCGTTCAGGGAGGCCATCAGAGACGAGGAGCAGGAGATCTCGGCCTATCTGCGTGCGTGGACAGCTAGATGAAGGGCGTGTCAATGACGTTTGTGCTGCTGGACTGACGTTTTAGCTGGATTGGTTTGGTGCATTCAATTGCAGAGTTTTCAGGGCCTCCGGATCCGGTGTACGGTGACGAAAAGTATCGTCGTATCCGCGTGGCGTCCCAGGTGAGGGACGAAGGGAGGGACGTTATCATGTGATGGTGCGGAGGTCTAATGTGTCATGGTGTTGTTATGCGCTGTGGTTGATTGATTGTAGGAAGCTTTGGTGTGCTTGAATGACGGTTTCCTGTCGCGTCGCAATGAGGAGCCGCCTCAGCAACAGCAGCAGCAGCAGCCTCCTCAGGGTGGAGGCAATAGCTGGCAGGCCCCGCAAGGAGACAACGCGTCGTCGTACAACAATAGCAATGGATCTTACAACCAGGGTGGCCAGTCGGAGCGACAGCACTCGAATGTTGGAGGATCGTGGGGGCAGCCACAGGCGTCTAACCCTTCGCGACCTGCTCCATATCAGGATAATCCGTCAGGGGGCTACAACGGACCTTCCGGCGGAGGATACAATGGTCCCTCTGGTAACAGCGGTTATGGCGGGGGTAACAGTGGTTACGGTGGAGGTAACAGCAACTATGGTGGACGTAACAGCAGCTACGGAGGAGGCAACAGCGGCTACGGTGGAAGCAATAGCTATGGACAGAACAGTGGAAACTCGGGTGGATATGGGTACAACCAAAGCGGCTCGCAGGGTGGTTACGGTCAGAATTCTGCACCACAGCAACAGCAGCAAGCTAGTGGCTTCAGTTCGTGGTCATCCTCGTCATCGTCTGGTCTGGCCTCGAAGAGTGCGGGCGCGGGTGTCTGGAGCAGCACAGGATACCAAAAGAAGGACCCTGCAATGGAAAATGAGCCGCGCTACAACCCAGCTACAAGACGCGACAATCGCCCCACAGTTCTCGTTGGCCACTCGCTGAACTTTCCGAAGCCTGCAGGCGGATTTGGCTCCAGCAACACCGGTGCTACGTCAGGATTGGGTGGATTTAACAGCGGCACGTACAACCCGAACGCTGTTCGTGGCGCAAGCGCTGGAAATGCTTACAACCCCAATGCAAGCTCAGGAAACGCGTACAACCCCAATGCAAGCACCGGAAGTGCATACAATCCAAATTCAATGGGAGGCAGTGCGCGAGGTGGTTTCGGCGGCAACTCGAGCAGCACGCCGTCTTACATCGATAACACGAATCGGATGCTAAGTGGAAGTACCCACCGGATTGGTAGCATGGGTCTTCCTGTGAATGGACAACCGCTCAGCGATGTACCGACGACAGCACTTGGTAAGAAGGCAGAGGTACTGATGAAAATGGGCTCGGCCGCGCTTGAAAAATGGGATCGCCGCAATATGGACAAGTCAATGGCCTCGTCTTTAGCTGACCACGATGAGCTGCGCGCCGGCCCTCAAGTAATTGACCATGGCCACTACCAGCCGAATGCCCAGGGGGCTGGTGGAGGTGATACCAGCAGGTACGGTCCATGCTGCCAAGTGCTTCTTACGATTTTTACTCATTGACGCCAATTGTTATGCAGGGACTATGAGCGCACAATGATTGACAACTTGTGCGCACCTGCGGGACTTTCGCGCGCACCACCTGCAGACGGTTTGAAGCGCTTTGTGGACCTTGCGCAGACGTTGGATGCACAGACTATTGGTGACATCCTGCTGGACAAGCTCGAAGACGACACCTGGCAAGTCCGCTTGAAGGGTTTGCACGTGGTGCTAGCACTGCTGGATTCGCCAGGCGCAGCACCGTACCAGGAATTTTTCGAAGAAAACGTGGAGGTCGTCGAGGAGGTGGGTGCTACCGTACACCACATCGTGGCAACTGCATCAATGTTTGCCTGACGGTATTTGGTTGTATAACGTGTACAGCTTCGAAAAGATGGCAAGCCTAGCGTAGTATCAAAGGCCCTTCAGGTTCTACGTGCGCTTGGCTACGCGGATGAAGCGGACCAGGCCCCTTCCCAAACGAGCAGCAAGCGCTCTGCAAGGGCGCAACGTGGTAGCCCTACTAAGAGCCGAGGACAGCAGCCGCAACAAGAAGTTGATCTTCTGGGGTTCGGTTCTCTGAGCCTGGGGTCGTCTGCTGGCCCAGCACAACCACCTGTGCAGGTTACTGCGGACCTTCTTGGCTCCCCTGTCCGTTCGCAGCCCCCACCAGCTCCGGCACCGCCACAAGAGATTTCGGTACGTCTAATATCTACATCGTGAACGAGAGTTTGTATCTAACGTTTTCGTTATCTTGTCTGAACACCTTTCAGCTACTGGATGGCTTTGATACTCTTGGAAGCTCTACCTCGTCTAACCCGTCGTACGCGCCGCAGCAGCAAGTTGCTCCTCCGCAACAACAGTTTTATCAGCAGCCCGAACAGGACGAGCGCAACAAGGCTTTGAGCCATTTTGGAAAAGACCTCTTCGCGATCGCCAACTCACCGCGCAGTGCAGCTACTGCAGGTACAGCTCCTCCTCCTGGGGGCCATGGCACGCGTCTCAGTGGCGGGGAATCGGCATTCAACTTCATGTAGAGTATCGTGCGTGAATGATCTGCTTTCTGCACAAGTGTCCATAGTGGCTGGTAGAACAGGAAGTAGGCACATTCGAACGATGAAATGAAAACTTAAGCATGAAAACAAACCACTTGCTTATGTATTATAATGTTCTCCAAGAGGCCCTGTCGTGTGGTGCGGACACACACCGATGTGCTCACGCTCGAATACGCTTCTTGGAGGAGCCATTGACTGCACCGCCCGCTTTGCGCTTCGACTGCTTTCCGCATGCAATGAAGCGATCGGGGTCCCACAGTTCTTGCCGAACCATGTTATACGGGCCATTCATAATGACCATAACCTTCGTGTCCTGATGGTACTGGAGTCCAGTGATGAGCTTCGGAGTGATGAGGAAATACTGGGGCAGCTTGCTGCCGCACGACGACTTCGTGATCCGCTGGAACACCTTACGCTCATTGTACACGTCCATGCCCTGGTTAATCTCGTCCACCACCCGGAATGGACACTTCGTCAGGCTTTGGAGAGCCATCAAATACATAATTGTTCCAACCGATTTTTCCTACATGCAGCAATGTCAGTCAATCAATCCATGCTAGCCTGAATAAAACGTTGAAATACGTACTCCTCCCGACTGCTCCTCTGCGGTCATCGTTGACAGTTTCGTGTTCTTGCGGAACTGTGCGCGACGTTGGATGCCCCACTTCGCGACGTCCTGAATCACGATCAAGAATACACGATTAGCACTGCATAATGCAATATCTCCACCGAGCAGTGTGCTTACCGGATCCTCGTCATCCAGCACGATTTCACCGACACATCCAATGTCCATGAAAAACTCCTTGAACGAGGAATCGATGTGATACACCACTTCTTTAAGCTTGGCATGCCATTCCCCCTGTTACCGATTAGCATGAACCAACAAAATAATTAGTATCAGTGCTATTTCACCTCTACCACATCCCATGAATCGCACCTTAATTCCGTTGATTTTGTCCTCGCCATGGGTAACAAAACTTTCCAGATCAGCCAAATGCGCTTCATCGTCCTGGATTTCGGAGCAGACACGCTCGTAGAGTTCGCGAATACTCCTATCACCGCGGAAGCATTCCAAAGCCGCTTTGTTGTTTTCAATCTTGCCACGGAGTTCATCCAAATCATCTGGGAGTTCGTTGAAGCGCTCCTCGTATTCATCCCACGGGGCCTCTTCCTCTGCTTTCCGCTTCAGTTTCATGGCCTTCTTCGCTGTGTTCAGCAGATTTTCCTTGGCTAGTTTAAGGGCTTCCCGAAGATTCCTACAGGGCACAAAACGTCAGTGACAGACAACATATCCAAAGACGCAGATAGCGCTTACCGAAGGGTGGCTTCAGTCTGCTTCAGATGCTTATCGGTGAAATCAACTCGAACTTGTTGTGTTCCGAGCTGCAGCGATAAGCACGCCTCACGTACGCTGGCCTTGTACAGGTCTCTTGAGAATTGTAAGCAACGCTTAATCTGTTGTGCTTGCCTGAAAGATGGAGGAAAATCAGTCAGTGTTTGTCTCCATCAGAAAATAAAGACACGTTCACCAACGTACTTTGATGCTTGATTTTTCAACTTTCGTGTCAGGGCCTCCTCCTTCGCCGAAACATCCTGGGAAGTAACTGGTGTAAGTCATATTCACCACGACCTCGAAACAAATGTGAGTTGAAGCGACATACCTGAGCCAGCTCACTTTTGAGGGAATAGATTTTGTTTTCCCCTTCCGAGATCTTTTCACCCAGGCGAATGGCTGCCTTCATCTGCGAACGGATCTCTGTAATGCGATGCTGGACATTCCTCTTCTCGCCCGCATATTGGCGTTCTTGCTCTTTAAGATCCGAAATCTAGATAGCACCATTTCAATGTTAAAACATGGCACGTTTCAAAACCGTTGCAAGCAGTCTCAAATATCTGCAACGTCTTACCTCGTCTTGAATGCGTTTCTCCTTTGATTTCAGATCATCCAGGATGTTTTTCATTTCAGTTTTCTCGTCTTCGTTTGAGGTAGACGCAGCCAGTAAACGCGGGTTTAACAGATCGTTTGTGCGGGTTGTCACATTGCGGTTGCCGTACTTCGAAACTGCATTATGTACCACAGATCGTTAGCCGCACTGTCAACAAAAATTGCTTCATGTCACCATCACAAACACTAACCTGAGGTGACGTATTTTTTGTACGGAGTCACAAACGCAGCCTTTCGTTCTGCCGAGGCAATTTCCGAGAAGATCTGTCCACCTCTGTTGATGATGTCTTCCGTCTGTTGAGAGCCCACCATCACAGTGTGAAGACCTCCATGGGCACGAAGAGCTTCATGCACAATGTCAGGTGCAGTAACCAGCTACAAGAACAAAAAAGTCATACGTGTACGTCAGTCTCACGATCCGAGCACAACTACTGTAGACCACACCACTACCTCATCCAAGTAGCCACGCATCCCGTATCTATCGCAGTACTCGTTCATTTGCTCCGTCGAGTATGGTCGATTGACAGCATGACACCTGCCATCTTCCACATTTAAAATCGAGGCTTTGATGCGGCGATCTGAATTACCGTTATTCAGCTCGCGAAGGATCGTGTTGTAGTCCTCGTAGCACTCTGTCACCAGTGCAGCCAAAAGCCACTTCGGCAGGGTGTCTTCAACATACTTCGCATGGATTGTTTCGTTGAGCTTCATCTGTTATGTAGGTGAAGTGAGCACAGCCACACGGTATTAGCTGACCAATTCCGAAAACTAGGTAGAATGGACTCTGATGTGTTTGTTACCTCAAGTGCGATGGGGCCCCATACTTTTCGCTTTAGTCGATGCTGGTTGTTCTTGACCCAATCCGCAGCGCGGATACAGTCAGGGTCAGCTCGCTGAAGCGCCAACCGGCGTTGCACGTCCTCGTTGTCCAGTTTTTCCAACTTGCTAGCGACCTTCCTCTGTTCGTTATCCAAATAGGATAGCTCACGAGCAAGAGCTTCCCTCCGACTGCGAATCTCGGTTTCCTAGATTATTGGAAACAGCGTTAAACTCTGGAGACCAAAACGAGCATAAAATCAAGCTCTGACGCGCGGGCAGGGTATACATACCTCCATGTCTTTTGTGCGCTGCTGTCTTTCCAGTTGCTCTTTTTGCTCTCTGAGGTCAGTATTATCGGCCATCCCCTCACGTTCCTTCTGCCACTGCATCATATAACGAATGATGCCATCCACCATCATATTAGAACGATGACGTAGTTTGAACATGCATGAAAGGCAACTATACCTCTGCCACTTCGCGTTCCAGGCGCTCAAGCTTTCGGCGAGTGGAGTTATGCTGATTACGCAGCTCCTTGACATCCGATAAGGTTTGACTCTGAGCGCTCTCCATGGTTTCAATCTGCAAAATATGACGTTAAATTAGTAAATCTGGCGACAAACGCAAGTACAAGACTTCACACTCCACCTACGTGATTCTTTTCCTGCCTAATTCTGTCAATCAGTTGACGCTTTTCGGTGTCGACTTCGGTTTTCCTAGTTGTTGAGCATGCAGATCTTAGCGTGATAACATGTAATTTCCCACATTGGCCGCTACGTACTCGTTTTTGACTTCATCCAGCTTGCTCAACTCTTGTTTGAGAAGGGCTTCAAGAGGTGCGATTTTGTCTCTGCGTTCATTCTGCAACATACCACAGTATGATTAGCATCCCCAGCACCAAACAGTAAATCAAACAGCATAAAAAATACGCACTTCCATCGCTTCTTTACAGCGCTTTTTCTCCTGCTTGAGCTCCTCGACCTCGCGCTTCGCATCCTCGAATTCAAGCCACAAACACTTTTTCTCCATCTCTTCTGTCTGCAATTATTAATCGAACACAGCCAACGTATTCGCAATTAAACCTCGGAAAAGAATCATAGCAGCCACACGACATCACACACCTCCTTGATGCGCGCTTCATAGTCTTCAATCCGCTCCACTTCTTTCTGTCGTTGAGCGTTCTCACTCTTCTTCAGATCCAGAGCTGCGCGCGCATGCTCCAATTCCTAATCGATATAACAGCACCAGTTCTCCCGTCAGTATCACTGTAGTCCATCGTCCAGCTCATAGCAGCACCCCACGCCAACTCACTCTTCCTTTGTCCGACATGCTGTTCTGCAGTTCAATGATCTCGTCGTGCTTCGCAGCCAGGTCGCTGTCCGTAATGGCGTTCTCTGTGGCCTTGAGCAGCTGCACCGCGTTCATCCTCGAGAATTCTCCGACCTTGTCCTGCGGCAGGAACTGGCACAGGTTGTCGATCTGGATCTTGGCCGCCTCCATGATGCCGGCCACGCTCTTGAGCGTCGAGTCCCTGCCGTTCACCTGCCACGTGCTCTTGTTGTCCCGGAAGATGTTGCGGCGGATGACCTTGTTGCCGCGCTCGAAGAACAGCTCGATCTCCGTGTAGCCGCTCTCCTTCTCGTGGCGCACAAACTGCCCCACCTTGTCCGCCCGACCCAGCAGCTACACAGCACCAAGAGCATGAAGAAAAAGTTAGTATAACCACAATAATAACAATTAATAATAGCAATAATTAAATTACCCGCGTGCTGCCTGCCAGGCCGACGCAGAGCGCGCAGACGATGGAGCTCTTGCCCGTGCCGTTGGGGCCCAGGATGAGATTCAGCCGCGGCCCCGGGTAGAACTCGGCGTCCGAGTAGGTCAGGAAGTTGTGCAGCTTGACGCGGAAGATGGACCCGTCCACGTACTCGTCCGAGCCCTCGGAGCTCGAGACGGCCACGTCCGCCATGGCCATCGTCGCCGGCTTTAGTCTTGCGCCCCGAATGGCTGTGTGCACTTTTCCCGCGAAAAGTGAATATGGTGTGCACCACACCAACTATCTCGTAGTTGCTCATTAACTTTACGGTCATCATTTTCAATGGCGTCGTCCACCTCGAAGCTCATGGCTCGAGCTGCGCGGCGCTCGACGCGACTCGCGCGCATCAGCGAGCGCCAGGCACTGCTCAAGACGGTGCCGATGCGCAGCTGCAACACGCTGTTCGTGCCGCCG
>JAIKVE010000672.1:0-17143 GCA_024679115.1 Phytophthora pistaciae | reverse complement strand
CATGCCAGCGGTGGGCCAGCTTCTTGGTCAGTCCTGGCTTGACACGTTCCATGTACAGCCATGCTCTGTCGCCAGTCTGGAAGAGAGACTTCGGCGCTGAGTCTGGTAGATCATCCCCACCATCTGCACCTGTTGGTTCATCTTCCGAAGCTTCACCAGTTGTGGAAGGTGGAAGCGCGGCACGTTCCGCTCGACTCAAAGCCTCATTATGCTTCTGAGCTCGCCGAGCCTTCTCGACCGCTTGATACTCCTTCGCCATTTCTAGCGCAACTTCTTGCTGCCTGTTGACCTCTCGGCGCCATGCTAATGCGTCTGACTGTCGTCCGAGGCCTCGCTTCAACGAGGAGGACATTGCTCTGAGAGTGGACTTTGCGTCCCATCCGTGCACCAAGTAGAAGGGCGTTTCCTTCCTCGTGGCGTCCTGTGAGTTGTTAATCGCAAAGATCAACTTCTCCACAATCCCATCCCAATCCTGTTGCAGCGGGTCCTCCGCGTACACTCGTACAGATTGCATTACGGTCTTGACCGAGCGTTCCTGTTGGCCGTTAGCCTGCGGCCGATAGCTCAACGTAGGTCTGGATCGTGACTGCATCATCATCTCGGCGAAAGTTTGGAAGACCTCGCTCATGAAGCGCGGGTCTCGGTCATGCCTTATCAGAGACGGCGCTCCGAACCTTCGGTACACACACTCTTCGACCGCTTGCGCTACGCAGAGTGCAGACGTGTCTGCCATTGCCTTGCCCATGACGAATCCAGTGAACGCACACTGAAACAGTAACAGTGCGGTGTTGCCCGCCGAGTCTTCGGTAGGGGTATCACAAAGTCCATCGAGACAATTTGCAGCGGGCGCTCGGCTAGGATGTTGCCAGGCGAATATTCACGCAGTTGTGAACGACTCTTGCTTGAGCTACAATCCGGGCAGGAGCGCATATGCTTCTCCACATCGGCGAACAGTCCGATCCAATAGTAGTCTGCCTTCACTCGGTGGTAAGTTCGGACGATACCTTGATGACCGCCTTCCAACGAGTCATGACAGTTCTGTAGGATCTCTTGAACCATCGTTGTCGGCACCACTAGGCGTAGCGTCGTCTCTTCGGTTCGATCGCGTCCCCACCGACGGTTCGCACCAAGGAAGTAGAGTAAGCCGTCCTCGCTTAGCACAAACTTATCAGCCATCTTCCAGGCTTCGCGTGCAGCTTTGTAAGCAAGCTTCGCTTCTTCTCCCTTTAGCACCGTCTTGAGGTTTGGCCATCGGAGCTCCTCATCTTGAGCTGCGCCAATGCGCCTGCGTCGTTCTTCCTGCACAACCAGCGGGTCGATGTCTTCAGCACTCGGTTCATGG
Source organism: Phytophthora pistaciae (assembly GCA_024679115.1). Taxonomy (NCBI): domain Eukaryota; phylum Oomycota; class Peronosporomycetes; order Peronosporales; family Peronosporaceae; genus Phytophthora; species Phytophthora pistaciae. The sequence continues at coordinate 15,801 of JAIKVE010000672.1, read as the reverse complement.
ACCAGCGTTGCGTCAGGTCTCGGTTGGTCTTCATCAGACTCTTCGTTGCCAACTTCATTAGCTTCGTCTTCTTGAGGGCTTTCTGTTGGATCATCTCCCGAGGTCTCTTCGGCAAATCGTACCCGTTTCGCACGCGCGCGGGATTGTTGCCTTGTTACCGCGGCTACATGTCCAGTATCCCGTACAAAATCGAAAAAATTCTTACCACGGTCACTGTCACGCGTTTCCATCACACGTATCGAGTTCACTTGACGCGTTACCACTTCTCCAGAAGCTTCAGAGGCTTCGGTTGACGGTTCATAGAGTACCTCGTGGATCCGGTTCAATTCCATCAACTCTCGTTTCCGGTCTTCGTTGTTCACCGTCGTGGACACCTTCTTCTCCAGTGCTTCACTCGCCAAAGAGTCTGCGGCTGCATTGAACTCTCGGATCGCATGGAGATACTTCACCGTACGAAATTTCGCCGTGAGCTCCTTGTGCTTGTTCAGTTGTGCCATCAGCGACTCCTTACGGCATCGATCACCCCTAGGGATTGCTGGATTGCGAGTCTCGAGTCTGACTAAGTCCTCGGCCCCATGTTCTAGGGCGGCCGAAACTCCGTTGTTCATACCGGTGTACTCAGCGAGATTTACCGTCGTAGTCTCGAGATGCGCACTCGCAGCGATCACTACACTCCATTCAGGAAGTTGCCATAGTATCCAGGCGCAACTACCATAGCCACCATGCTTCTCGGTCTTCGCCGAGCCGTCAAACGAAAGTACATAGCCACTGTAGGTGCGTGGCAGGCGTGCGTAAAGCAACTGCGGATCCATCCGAACGCTCGGTGAGCCCTTGGTCATAGGTGTCACGGGTGCCAACGAGTCTTCGAGGTCAACGAAACTTGTGATCGTCGACTGCAAGAGCTGGGCGAATGCACACTCCTTCTCTTTGACTCGTTGCACAACGAGACTCCACGGAGACAGTAGGACGGCGAATTGCGTCGCCCGTCCGAAGAGTGTCTTCGACTTGTGGAGTCGAGTGTCGAAAATCGCGTGTAGACGTGGATGGACCGACCTGCCAGCTGGGTGTAACACACCTTCAACAGCTGCAGCAGAGCCAGTACTTCCTTCTCCGCCGGGTGGTAGTTCATCTCGGCGTCCTTGAGCACTCGGCCGCAGAACCGAACCGGGTGCATCAATCCATCGTGCTCTTGCATGAGCGTAGTGCTCACTGCCCACTCATTCGCGAACAGCGTCACGTGGACCTCTCGGTCACGGTCGAAGTGTCGGAGGACAGGTGCCTCAGCGACCTTGCGTTGCAATGCTGCGAAGCTTCGTCTGGCCGCAGAGAGGTCACCCCCTGGCGCGAAGTCTTCGTCTCGTAGCTGATAGAGTGCAGCACCGTAGACCGCAAAGTCCTGTATGAAGCGACTGTAGTAGTTCAGAGCGCCAACGAAAGCTTCACTCCCTTCTTCGACCTGGGGAAGGAGAGCTCGGTGATAGCCTTCAACTTCTTAGGGTCCGCTCTGATACCACTCCGTGACACTTCGTGGGATAGGAAGTCCACCTTGGGCTGCACGAAGATACTCTTGGTGAAACTCACACTGATCCGACATTCCTCGAACCGGGCGAGGAGTCGATCGAGCGTCGCGAGACATGCATCAAAAGACTCGCCACCAAAGCAAATATCGTCGACGAACGATCGCCGTTCAAACACCGGTACCAACGAAGATTCGTCGGGCTCTCTGTTCGCGAACATGTTGGCAATAGGGCTTTTGATCAGCTCCGACACCGAGTTCTCGGTCGAGCCAACTCCCAGTCCTGCCTCAAACTTCGTTGGCGGCTGTTCTGAGTCTGGTGACAGCTCGGGCACTTGTTCAGTTGTAGAGCGGACGAGTTCTCCGTCGCGCGCTTCGGCTTGTTCCATCAGGCGCGCGTAGTTCTTCCATCCACCCTTCGGTTGAACAAAACCCCACAGAGCGTTGTCGAGCATTCGTTGGTAAATCATAGGTGCATTCTTAAGCCCAAAGGGCATCCTGAGCCACTCGAAGTGACCCAGGGCGCACACAAACGCAGAGATCTGGCGAGCCCTCTGTGTCGTCATGATTGCCCAAAATCCACTTGCCGCATCAAGCGAGCAGTACCACAGATATTTCTCCAGGTCTGTGAGCAGATCGTCCACCAGGGGCATCGCATACTCCATGATAGCGGTGACTGCATTCACCATCTTGTAATCGATGCACAGTCTGATATCAACGCCATTCTTTTTCAGCACGATCACGATCGGTGACGACCAAGGGCTGTTCGAGAACGCGATCAGACCGGCCTTGAGCAAACCTCGCAGGAGTTCATACAACTGCTTGAGGTGTCGGAGGGGAATCCTCCGTGCTCGTCGCTTGATCGGTGCATGACCTTGCACGTCGATGTCACAAACCACACCGTACGCCGGCGGCGGCAGAGCATTGACACTCGAGATCATGATCTTCTCATGCTTCTTCAGAATTCTCACAACGCAATCCTGCCGTCCTCGGCTCAGTTCCGGATGCCGAACATTCTCAGCCGAGTAGTCCAGTTCCGTAACCGAAGCTTCCGTAAGGTCATGCTGCATGGTGCCCCCGGCAGCTACCAGGACTTCCGCTACCTCGTTCCACTCGTGCAACGTCCCGGGGTGCGGATCATCGGCATCAACCTGCCAGGCTACGCGGGATCCAGCGTGGCCAAGGCGCATTATGTTGAAAGCATCAGCGCGCTTCCGACTGCACGATTGGCATTCGAAGCTCTGCAGCAGCTCTGTGGAGGTGGTGGTGGTGACGAGAACGTATTCATGGTAGGAATGGAAGGTGGGGATGACGTCAAGTCTTCATGGCCCTATATATTTTATTATTTTTATTTAATTAATAAAAATATAAAACATTGGAAAAGATGGTTTATATGTTGATTTAAAATACCAGCAGCTACGCCAGCTCGTCGGGCTACAGCCGCCCCCGGAAGGTCTTCACGGGGCTCTCCAACCAGGGGGCCACGTGCTACATGAACAGCCTGCTGCAGAGCATGTTCATGACGCCAGAGTTCCGCCAGGGGCTGTACTTGCTACATGAACAGCCTGCTGCAGAGCATGTTCATGACGCCAGAGTTCCGCCAGGGGCTGTACAACTGGACGTGCCACCGTGCGGCCAAGAAGGCGGCGGAGAAGCAGCAGGAAGGAGACGAAGATGAGGAAGGAGAAGAAGAGAACGATGCTGATGATGATGAAGAAGAAGAGGAGGCAGATGAAGATAACATCCCGTTGCAGCTGCAGAACCTGTTCGCCAAGCTGCAGCTGACGACGCAGGACTCGATCTCCACCAAGGCGCTGACCAAGAGCTTCGGCTGGACGGGGTCCGACGTGTTCCAGCAGCACGACGTGCAGGAGCTCTGCCGCGTGCTGCTGGACGCGCTCGAGCGGTCGTTCAAGGGCACGGTGAACGAGACGCTGGTGAACGATTTGTACCAGGGATCCTTGAAGGATTACGTGCAGTGCTGCGAGTGTGGCTACGAGAGCTCGCGCATTGATAACTTTCTGGATTTGTCGCTCGTGATCCGACCCTTTGGCTCCACCGAGATGATGAAGACCGTGGAGGAGGCCATCGAGCTCTTCCTGAGGCCCGAAGTGCTCAACAAGGAGAACCAGTGGATGTGCGACAGGTGCAAGGTCAAGCGCGACGCCATCAAGGGACTCAAGTTCTCCAAGCTGCCGTACATTTTGATGCTGCAGCTGAAGCGCTTCGACTTTGACTACGCCACGATGAACCGCATCAAGCTTCACAACAAGGTGACGTTCCCCAAGTACCTGGACATGAACTCGTACGTGAGCGACGAGAACGGCGGCGTCCGCGGTAAGATCGCCCGAAAAATGTCCATGGAGCGTCACGTGCTGGAGGGCAAGAACCACCACAAGTCGACGGAAGATGCGGTTCCTATGACGCCTTCTTCACCGCCTCCGACGCCGGGACTCGCCGCTCTTGGCGAACGTATGCACCGTCTTTCCTCTATGGATGAATCACAGCCGATGACGTTTGTGAAAGATGAGGAGAAAAGTGATGATGAAAATGACGAGGAGGAGGACGACGGAGAGGAGGCCGCCGCTTTCGATACGTGGAGCCCTACGTTTGACCCCGAGGTCATGATTAAGCGCTCGGGACCGCACGTGTACGAGCTGTATTCGGTCCTCATTCACTCTGGCAGCGCATTGGGTGGACACTACTACGCGTACATTAAATCTCTCGATACCGGCAAGTGGTACAACTTTAACGACTCGAACGTGAGCGAGATTTCAGACACGGAACTGCAGACAGCTTTCGGAGGCGCGAGTGGCTCGGGATACAGCATGCGATACAGCACGTGCGCGTACATGCTGCTCTATCGACTGGTGAATGCCGACAAGAATGTGAACGTGATCCTGCCTGAGAGCATCCCGCAGTATTTGAAGGACAAGATCCGCGCAGACGAAGACAAGATCCGCAGACTTGAACAGGAGCGGCTAGAGATGGCCAAGAAGGTGCAGGTGAAGTTTTTCATGAAGGGCTCGAAGCCCAAAAACTTAGAGAAGGCGATCTATGTGTACAAGACCGCAACAATCCGAGAGGCGCTTGAGATTGCGTGCAAGGAGTTTGCCAAAGAAAAGGACGTGGTGCTCCCATCGATGGAAAACGTGCGGCTGCGTGGATACAACGACTACAATTGCCTTCTATCCGACACGTATGATGACAAGGAGGACATGACGTTGTCGTCGCTTGGCATTTACGCCGGTCAGCAGATGTTCCTTGAGGTGAAGAGCGACAATGAGGAGTGGGAAGAGCACGACCCAACAAAGCTGCAGCTTTTTGTGCGGAGGTTTGTCGACCCGGAGTCTGACAACGCGGGCAGCGTGCCCAGTGGCGTATTTATGGCGAGGTGTGTTCAAGTGGACGAGGACGCTAAAGTAGGGTCACTCTGCGCTCTAATCGCCAAGAAGTTCTCAATCCCTGCTGGCCAAAAGGTCCGCCTCATCAAGAAGAGCGCTACCACGTACAGCATAACTGCCGCCAAGATTCTAAACGCGAACGAAGACGACCGCACCCTGAACTTACGGCTGAAGATGGATTTGCATCTGATGAATGGAACCGAGTTGTATTTCGAGGAGACGGCTGATCTCACGCTCCCGTCTCCGGCTGAGGCATTCTTCGAGCGCGAGGCCAATATGATCACCGTCAACTTCAAGTATTTGACTAGCCCAGCGGAGCCTATTCGCATCGACCGAAGAGAGACCATCCGCACGCTAAAGGATCGGATTAGTGCCAAGATTGGTCTGCCGTCGAACAAGTTCAAGATTTTGCGTGGCATCAACAGCGCTGGAGTAGAAATCAAGGCGATCGATAGTACTCTATCGAAACTCTCGATCGGCTCCAACCACACAGTCTTTGCTTTGGAGGGCACTCCGTTGAACACGGGCGAGTACAACTTCAGACTGATGTTCTATAACCCGACGAGCGCTGGCTCGCCCTCTCCGGAAGTCGAAGACAGCAACCAAGATCAGCCCCCCGTGACAAGTGCTGACGGCGCTGATAGCCGGGATTTGTTTGATATCGATGAAGTGCTGGTGGCAACGGGCAAGGACGACTCGCTGCTGACATTCGTGAGCCAGATCGTCATTAGTGAGGAGATGCTGGTGGAAGATATCCGTAAAAAGGTGTGGGATGCGTTGGTAGAGAAGAACTTGGTCAAGGCAGACGACGGAGACCTCACTTCGTCTTACATTCGACTCCGTGACCTTCGTCAAAGTACAATGACAAGCGTACTAGTCGATGGGCAAAAGCTCGTGGAGGCGTCCAAACTTGCTGTCTATGAAGGCAGAAGTATTGTGGCCGAACTCTTGCCGGAGCCAGAGACGTCGGAGGTGAACCACCGGATTGTTGAATTTGCGTATGTCAACCGCGCAACGTGGCGCTTTGTCAAGAATATGCGACGCGAGGTGGTTATCTCAACCTCGGAAGAGGAGAAGCACCCCACGACGTACCTGGCGGATGCTGCTAGCGCTGCTCTATCGATCCCCGCGGAGCGCTTGGCTTTCGCCCGTATCCCGTACCACCGCGACTCGATCGACATCCTCGAGGTCGTTTCGTACGAGTTTGTACCCGCTGCAACGTACGCGAACAAGGAGGCCGAGTACCAGGAGCTCTTCCTTGTGATTGACACGGACGTTCAGATGAAATACATGGGCAACCACGAGCGCCAGCTCATTCAGAACTTCCTAACGAAGAAGAGCGAGGAGAAGACGCGTGCACTGCGCGCAAAGTACTCGTCGACGTCCGGTAGCAACAATAACTACCAGTACCATAAACCCAAGGAAGCTGCGCTGGTGATCCGCACCAGGTCCAGGACGAGCGAGAAGGAGCACAAAGGTGGCAGCGTTGGAAGCAGCAACGGCAAGAACTCGAACGGTGTGAGCATCCGCACGCCAACTCGTCGTGCCGGAAAAGCCGCCGCGCGCCACCATGCCTCCTCTGACACCGACGACGAGGATGACACCGACTACATTACGGAGAAGTCTGGAGTAGAGATGGATTTGTTTGGAGACCCGGCATAAGAGAAGACTGTAGACCAGGTTCGTTCAAGTGAATAAACGACATGGACTGCACGCATGAGGTAGTTAAACGCCAATGTTCCAGCTAGCATTCTTATACTTACCAAATGCAGAGCTCGGTTTCTTTCTCGTATGGGCTTAAGGCGACATCAAGTTAATGGTAACCGGAGCTGCAACACGCCGTCATGGTTGAGTCTTTCAACGTCTTCGCCTCGTCACTTAATGCATTTTTTGGCGTGGCAGGAGCGACAACGCTGCTCACTTGGTTGGATTGAGCTTCGCTTTCACGAGGACTGGAAGCTGACGCAACTCCACTCTTGTTGCGGCACTTGCTGGGCTCGCACGAGCATTCATCACTGCAGTCGCGGTTCTGCGATTTGCACGCGCACGCTTTCGTGGCACACTTTCCACTACAGAAGCAGCACGTAGCTGCACTTGTCTCCAGCAGTTCATCGATTTCTTCCATGACATCAACACGCTTCGGCTTTGACGCGGGTGTGCCGTTGGTACGTCTCCTCTTGTTGCTAGACGTTGGACGATCTTCATCGTCAACGTAGTCCGAGTCAGCAGCACTGTTGTCCTCCTCTTCGTCGCTGCTGCTGAACAACGTGTCCATTGTTTCATACGACTCGCGAGCCTTGCGCTTCTTGGCAGCCTTCTTCTTCGTTGTTAGCGCACGCAGCTCCTCCAACTCCTTCGTCATCACCTTAATCTTGCTTTCGAAGGCTTGCGTCTTTTTGGTATGAGCTTCTTTCATGGCCGCAATCTTCTCGTCCAGCTCAAGCCGGGAACTGGTAAGGTTCATGGCCTCCTCCTTGCTTTCCTTCAGCATGTCAATGATGTGGCGAATGAGCTCGTGACAGGTATCCACGTTAGCAGGAAAGAGCCCTGACGGCAGCGACACGGTCCTTTCAACGCTAGCCAGCTTCTGTTGCAGCTGTCGAATGGTATCAGACTTGTCTCGAAGATCTTGCCGCAACCTGATGAGCTTTTCAGCATTTTCTGACGACGGAGAACTCTCCAGTTGACCGATTTCCAGCGCCAGAGCCTTCCTTTCAGCTACATTCACCCTGACAGCTTCCTTTGCACTGAAAATCACCTCCTGAGAAGCCATCACTTGCTGTAGCAGCGCTGTCATAGCCCCCATCGCTAGGACCTCAGGTTCGCCGGTTCTCCTTCTCTTGCCGGGCGACGGAAGTACTGAGGTTCTCCGTCCAAGTGAGGGTTTCTTTCCACTCGCGTGAGTACTTGACGACGGCGACATATTCAGCATTCGGTTCCGCTTGCTTGAGGAAGCGAAATCGTCACTCTTCTTCACAGCAACGCCCTCCTTGGCCGATAGGGATTTCGCTTTCTGACTTTGAAACCTTCTGAGTTGCTCTAGGCGCGAAACGGGGCCACGGCTGGTTCCTTGGCCACGTGAATCAACTTGATCAGCTCCTGGCATCCGTCGTTTGACCGACGTTGGCGTCTTCAACTGAGTTGCTTGAGATGCATCTTTCCTCTTGTCTGTTAGTTCAGTCGCGATCTTTTTCCACTTGTCTTTGGCACTGTTTGCGAGCACAAGCTCTTCCTTCAGCTTCCGATTTTCTTCCACCAAGGAATCAATACTCAGCGCAGGCTTCTCACTTCCATAAGGCATTATACTGCTCTGCATGTCGACTCGACTTGTATTCTGCTGTATGAGTTGCAACTGCACAATTTCCAGCTGCTGTTTCAAGTATGCCACCTCGTTTTCGGCGCTCCGTTCCTTGTTTATCACAGCCTGGTTCTCGATACTTCGGGCTCGGGATGCGTATCGGAGCGTGTTGGAGGTCTCTTCGTAGTTGACATCAGCAGGACTTACGCAAGCAATCATCAACGTCTTGCTGTTTCCACCCAGACTGTCCTGAAGTAGTCGCGTCAACTTGGAGTCGCGGTATGGCACGTGAGCTGTTGTCGAGCTGGTGCGGCTGCGTTCGCACAACGCATTGATCACATTTCCAAGTGCTAGGAGCCCGCGGTTGATGTTGACACCTTCCTTGAAGCGTGCGCCTTCAGAGTTCGTGCGTCGAACACGTTCTGAACCAGCTAAATCGACCAAGTGGAACTTGGAAAACCGCGTTTCTGTGCCTCCTTCTGGCGCACTAACTTCGTGATGTTCCATCGTGAGCGTACAAATGGCGTGGGAGCGACTGGACTGGGCATTCATGCTCGTAGAAGCGGTGGCACGAGCCATAGCACCGGAACGCAGGAGATCTCCAGCCTCGTTAACTGATTTCACGATGTGCTCACTAAGCCCAGAAACGATGATACCTCGATCGCTATCGCCACGTACCGATAGCCCTGATGTAGAGGGTATCGATGCATCTGGAGAAGATTTTGCCAAAAGGTCGTGAATTTCCTCGTTCAAGATCTACAACGCAACACAAGTAATTAGATAATCATGTATCGCATGAAACATCCATTTTACTAGCCACGCACCTCCAAATACGATAACTTGACCACAAAATGCTCAGGGTTTGTTGAGCCTTTGACGCGTTGGAAAACCTACAAGCACGGTCACCAGTTCGTCAGCACTTGCATGCTCTTGGCAAAACAACTCCATGAGTCGTACCTTGTCAATTACACGGGGAATCACCCCGCGCTCGGCGGGAGCTACACTCGCTTCAAACTCGTTGCCCATCGTGTATCTTCGCATTCCACCAACACGTAAGACATCAGCCATCCGTCCAAACATCACCCCCAATCCATAGCCTAGACCCACTCACGTTTTGCCTGATCCTGTCTGGCCGTATGCAAACACCGTCGCATTGTACCCGTCGAAGAACTGGTCGATCATGGGCTCCACCAACGCAGAGAACACGCTCTCCTGCCATCAATACAATGAAAATAACGCCAAAATTAGCACGATCAACCTAACAACCTCCACCACTATAAAAACTCGTAGCTGCACCTGCTGCGTCGTCGCTGGGAGCGCCGCATCGAAGTCGAACTGCTTCTCGGCCAGCAGCACGCTCGAGTCCACGACGTCCACGCAGGATTCCGAGCCTTGCGCCTCTTCATTCTTGCTCAGCGGCCGCACGCGCACTGCCACCTGCACAGCGTCACTCTTCGCACCACTTGGACTGGCGGGCGAGCTCTTAGCGGCGCCGTCGAGCGCCGCGCGCGGCGTCCTGGCCGCCATCACTATCGATGCGCGCGAAGTTTGAACCGCAATACCTCTGAGGCCGCGGATTGGTTGAAATCAGGCCCAATACGACCCGATGTTTCCGCCAATCGAGAGAAAGAGATCCAACTGGCTCGCGTATCCCTAGCCGCGATAAAAAAGGCGAGAATAAAAACCGCACAGATCAATCTCGCAGCGCAGGCAGAGGAGGAGTCGGCGGCTGCTGAGCGGTCGTGGGAGGCGTGCGAGCGCCTACAGAGCGAGTTGGACAGCATGATGGAGCCTGAGCACACCGAGAACATCACGGAGGACAAGCCGCTGGTAGGAAGGCGCTAGGGTCTTGCGCTAGACGCGATGTTGAAGAAGCTCAAGGAGGACGGGCTCTGATACGAATTATTTTATTTTTATGTTATTTAATTTTATTTTAGTTGTCGGAGGATTCCGTGGGCATCACGATCAATGAAGACAACAACAGCAGCGGCCGCATCGTGCTGAAGATCAAGACGCTCAGCGAGAAGCCGCTGCGCGTGGAGGTCGCGCCGTCCTCGAGCGTCGGGGAGCTCAAGGAGCTCGTGAAGAAGAAGGCCAATGCCGAGGGCAAATTCCTGCGCCTGATCCACCAGGGCAAGATGCTGTCGGACGATAAGGCCACGCTCGAGAGCTGCAAGGTCAAGAACGAGGACTTCATCCACTGCGCCATCAGCTCGGCTCCTCCGAAGGCTGTGGTGAACCAGGTGAGGCACTTGTGGCCATTTTGGTGGGGAAACTGGTGTTGTGGTGTTGTTATTGACGTTGCGGAATGCGATGCTTGCTGCAGATGGCGGCTGCCGGCACTGACAGTGATCCGGAGGAGAGAGACGACCCGTCCACTAGGAGAGGCTTCGACAGACTCCGTGACCGTCTCAGTCGGGAGGAGATCCAGGCGCTGCGCCTATACTTCTACCCGCAGCTCTCGGTGTACATTAGCCAGGCGGAACGCGTCCCCGGCGAGAGCAGCGAAGACCGGATATACCGACTGGAGGAGGAATGGATGGCGTCGCAGGGACCGCAGTCCGAGTTCGGTACGTAGGACGTGTTTGCTGGACTCGTAGAGATGTGATGAGGATAGAAACTGATGAGGATGTCGTGGTGATTATTTATGCAGCGCTGAATGTTGTGCCGACGGCCCGCATTGCGATGGACACGCAGATCGACATGAATGGCATGAACAACTCCATTCTGGCAGCAGATAATGAAGGCACTGGCACTGAATTTCTGTGGGGGTTCCTCATGGGCCTCCTGCTTGGTGTATTTATGCTTCTGATGGTGAGTGTCTGTGCTTGAGCGCTTGCATGTCGAAATGATGACTAACATCGTTCTGTTCTCAATTCTCCAGCTTCTCGACCGCTCCGTCCCCCGCAAGCAAAAGGTCGGCCTGCTGCTCGGTGTGAGCATGAACTTCTTCCTGAGTGTTGTGCCGCGCGCTGTCTCCGACCAATAGACCGCCGCTACCAGCGTGCCGCATTGGCGCGTGCATGAGCGAGTGCAAGGACGCACGCGCCATTGAGCTGCTGGCATGCCTCGTTATATATTTCGCTTCTCAGTCTTGTATCGCTCTCAAGCCCGACGACCACAGCCGTCGACGGATTAATCGCCGCTGCTTGTTGAAGCGACATAGTCGATCATTGAAATTGTGTACATGTACATCAAATGCCACATTTCCACCAATCAGATGCGCGTATGTTGACCTCCAGTGCTTCACCTCTCAACACCAGGTCCATGCCGTCAGTTGACGAGGAGCACAAGAGGATCGCCCCGAGCCTCCCGTCCCCACCCGCTACCGCCACACCCGAGAGCAAGCGACGCAAGCGCCAGGCAACTATGGGCAAGGAACTCACCGCAGCGCAGAAGGAGCTCGTCAAGGTGTACGTGACGCGCGAAGTGGCCGAGGGACCCATCAAGTGCAATTACTGCGACAAGGAGATCACCTCGCGCAACGTCGACCGATGGGCGTCGCACCTGCGAGGATGCGTCAAGACGCCGGCCGACATAAAGGCGCAGATCCAGCCGCACCGTGACGGGGAGGAGGCAGCTCCAGCTCCGACCAGCGCTCCCGGTCGACCGGTGCAGCCATTGGTGGCGAGGAGCGATGCCCAGGCGGTGGTGCCTGTGGTGGCCCCGGTCGCACATGTGCCCTCTACGCCCAACCCCATGGGCAACGGCTACAACGAAGTGTTCAAGGTGCACGTGTCGAAGGACTACATGAAGTTCAACGCTGCGCACTTCATTGCATACAAGGTAAGCGGCATATTTGGGGTGTAGTGATTGTAGTGCGTGGTTTAATATTGTTTTGGGTATGTGTGCTTATTGTAGGGGTTCCGGGAGAAGCTGCACGGACACAACTACCGTCTGGCCGTCACTATCACGGGACAGGTTGGCCCAGACGGATACGTTGTTGACTTCGGCGAGATCAAGAAGATTTCGCGCGTGATCTGCAAGGACCTGAACGAGTCGTTCTTGGTACCGATGAACAGCGATGCTCTGAAGGTATGAACAGCAGTTGGAGTGTGAAAGTCTTCTGAGTTGCTCATATGTACTGACGATGTGGGTGGTACGCTGGTGTAATGCAGATTTCGTTTGACGGCACGAATGTCCACATTCTCACGGAAGACAACGCCAAGTTCAGGTGGGTAACTGTGCTGTGTACCCACTGCCTGGATTTATCTAACTGGGTACTTCGTTAATAGTTTCCCCAAGTCGGACTGCTCGTTGCTGCCGATCATCCACTCGTCGGCTGAGGAACTCGCCATTTACATTGTACGTGTCACGATGTTGAGCTTTATTTGGGATGTTTTCTTTGCCTGGTACTTAAACGCCTGCATTTTGCTGTGTGTTACGAACAGAGCAACCAGCTCATTGACTCGTTTACGCTCGTTGCGCTCCTGGTATGTATTCGAGTGGTGATTTAGAAACCTATGCGGTGTACTAACTAACTTTTGGTTTCCATTTTCAGGAGCGCGGTGTGCGGAAGCTAGAAGTGAGCATCTCGGAGGCCAACCAGCAGTTTGCCTCGTACGAGCGCACCATTCTTGCGTAAGCGAGTGTGAGAGCTATAGAAGAGGGCAGTAACCACCCCCTACCCACCTTGGAGCGAGGCAATGACCCCGTCCCCGCATTCTGTGTTTGCTCTGTCGACAGCGAGTAAATTCACAATACAACGGGCTCATATGCTCGCTTCAGCATTGAAATTGGCATGACCCCACATTTCTGTTTCTGCCTCGCATGTAAATTCGTTTTGGCAAGCAAGAGCTGCTGAGTCATCGAACCCGAAAGGAATGCGCAGTATGAACGATCTAAAAGCGGGCTCGGCCCCACTGCGCTTAATAAAGCAGCAAGCCTCTGGGGGTTCAGTCCGGTGCTGCAGCTCCGATTACATGTAGACCATCCACTTCATTGATTAGACGCGGGTGCAGGAATCTCCGTGTTTTAACACGGGGCCACTTCACAAAACGGAGCCAACAAGCAAGGCGAGCACAAACTGCACCGCCATGGGCAAGGCTCTCACGGCAGACCACAAGACTACCACTAAGCAGCACGCAGCGCGCGGCGCTGACGATGGGGCCGTCAGTAGCTGCATTAGCGGCAAAGACTTCAATGTGAAGGCTGCGGCGTTGCCGGCAACGCTGCCTGCGGTATCGCGCGCCGTTCCCAACAGCTACAATGGGGAATTCAAGGTACACGTGTCCAAGGACTACATGAAGTTCAATGCTGCACACTTTATCGCGTTTAAGGTGGGTGCCTGCATTTTTGTTGTCGTTGAACGCTATGGTGCCAACCTCGATGACTAACGGCGTGGCGTGTGTTCCAGGGATTCCGGGAGAAGTTGCACGGCCACAACTACCGTTTGGCCGTCACTATCACGGGCAGCATTGGCTCGGATGGATATGTTGTTGACTTCGGAGAGATCAAGAAGATCTCGCGCGCGATTTGCAAGGACCTGAACGAGTCCTTCCTAGTGCCGATGAACAGCGACGTCCTAAAGGTGCTGTCTGAGGAGGTGTGCGTTGTGCTGTTTATTGGTGCTGACCTGGTGTGACGCAGATTTCGCTCGATGATGCGAATGTTCACATCCTCACGGAAGACATGGCGAGGTTCAGGTAGGACAGCTCTGCGTTGGTTGCAGTGAATTAATGTCCTAACTGAGTTGTTGCTGCTTGGAGCTTCCCCAAGGCAGACTGCGCGTTGCTGCCGATTGAACACTCGTCTGCAGAGGAGCTCACCGTTTACATCGTACGTGGAGCCACCCTGGGTTTTGCTGTCACTAGCATTGATTAACCTCGATGATGGTCACTGCGCTTTGGGCAGAGCAACCAGTTCGTGGACGCGTTTACACTTTCCGCGCTCCAAGTAAGGAGCTCGTTGGTAGCAATCCAAAGCAGTAACCATCCATTGACTAATTGTTGCTGCTGCGCTGGTGCCATCGCAGGTGCGCGGCGTGCGCAAGCTGGAGGTGTCCATCGCGGAGGCCGACAACCAGTTCGCCTCGTACGAACGCACCATCACAGCGTAGACTACAGCACATGTACATGTACAGCCAGTACCCCCACTTCCGACACCCGGTACCTCGCATATATATCTGAAATGAAATGTTTTATTGCAGGTCATTACATCTGATGCACACTGAAACCTGCATGCCGGCAAGGCGTAAGATGACATCTTCCGCCTTCGCGTCATCGCCGTAGCTACACGCAGTCACATCACCAGACCGGTCCTTGGGGCCTACGTAGCAGATGCCTGTATGACGAAAGCAGTTCTCGATTGTCTTCTTTTTCTTGATTCCTTGCCATATCTCGTCGCACCAACGCATAGCTTGAAGCTGGTCGACTGCGTAGGGGTCCGCCTTGATAGAATCCGGCTCACGGAGCTTGTTGTACACCCACCGGAGCTGCTTGGTCCTGTACGCGGCCTTGAACGATGCGATTACCCCGGCGTCCATGGGCTGCAGAAATGCGGTCGTGTTGGGAGGTAGATGTTGAACGGTCACGTTGGTCAGGTGGAGGTCGCCTGTGTGGTGAGAGGAAGCGTTGTCGAGCAGCAGCAGGATTCGACGACCTGCTGCGCGCATGTCGCGGTCAACACCACGAACCCATTCTTGAAACACCTTCCGCGTCATCCACGCCTTTTCGTTCGCTTGGTAGTTGAAGCCAAGTTGCTTGGCCGACTTCTTCTCGAAGCAGCGAGGGTTTTTTGCGCGCCCGAGATACAGGATAGGCAGTGCGTCCGAGCCGTCGGCGTTAGCAGTCAGCGCCAAAGTGATCCGTGTCTTCTTCTTCTTGACGCCACGCATCCGCTTCGAACAGATAGAACGTGTAGGAGCCATCGCATAACATAACCCCGTTTCATCCATACTATATATGTCCTCATGGGCGTACAGATCCGTTACCTGTTGGATCTTACGAAGCCCCTCTCGAACTTCAGCTGGGTCGGCTGAACCCGCCTCTCCATGCCGCTGTCGGTGGCGCAGCCCGTGCCTCTGCAAGAAACCTGTCAGCCAACCCACTGAAAAGTTTAGATCCCATGCATCACAGAGCTGCGGCTGTAGCTCTTGAGCTTTCATTACGATCAGTTCACGCGATAGACAAATGTTGCGCTGCTCGATACTCTCAATCCAAGATGCTAGACGCTTCTCGAGCGCCGGGGACGTGACTCGGAGCGGCTTCTTACGGTTGCCATCACCGTACGCCTCGCTCAGGATCGTGGCCGCGTTCTTGAGCACGTCGCTGATGGTGTTCCTGGCGGGGGCGCTACGCAACTTGTACTTGGACTTCACCCACGCTGCAAGGTGGCCTTGTGTCATCTTCGGGCAAGCCTGGTGCTTCCGGATGACAGCACGCTTGTGGGAAATCTTCATCCAGCGGCCCATGCTGCTTACTTGGTACTACGCTCGTTTCGAAGTGAGCCACCAGTCCCCCGGTAGCGGAGGCTTTGCGTTTGGGCGCGAAAAATCGGTGGCGGGAAAGCTGTAACCTATAAATATATAATTGACTTTGTATAAATCTCACAGAGGTTATAGGCGGACCCCCGTGTCGGAAGTG
>JAIKVE010000671.1:0-17158 GCA_024679115.1 Phytophthora pistaciae | reverse complement strand
GGTGCAGCCCCGCCTGGTACGCGCGCTCGAGCGCCGCGTCCTCGAACTGCAGCGTGAACTGGTTCAGCCGCACCGTCGAGTGCAGCCGCTCGCCGCCCTCCTCCTGGCCCTGCGCCATCTTGGCTTTGGCTTGTCGACGGACGACAAAATATGAGCGGCTTCAAGGGAAATCGCCGTTTCAGCCAATCAGAGAAGAGAAAAGATTTGAAAGACAGAAGATCGCCATTGAATAATGTACAGTACCAGTGGATAAGCTCTTCAAACGGAAAACACTACTTTCAGTGTATTTTCCGGTGAAGAAGAGAACCGCGCTCGTTAAAAGTAAGCTCCGTCCACAGTACTAAATTGATGATCCAAGGTTTGATTGAACTATTTCCACTTTACCAAGCCGCGCGGACCTTATCGGACAGCTATAGATAACGATGATGACGCAGCGAACTGAGTCTTCCAAAATGTCCAAAGTGGACCGAGGAAAGCTGCTACTGCGTATTGTGATTCCGCAGCACACACAGTCGTTGCCACAAATAGTGTGGCTAGCTAGTTGCTAAGGCCGCAACAAAGGGACTGCCGTCCCACCTTCGGCTCTTGTCGGCATTTCTCGATTTCGACTGCCAAGAAAAGCATCGGCTACCGTATTTGATCGCCGGTGGCTGACGAGATTGTCATGGGGAGGTGTTCCAACGTTATCCAGCGCCTCTGGCGAGGCTGGACTGCTCTCCAGGTCGAGTTTCAAGGTCGCTACTCGATCGAGAGGCTGAGTAAACTCAAGAACTACATGGAAAGTGTGAGCGTAGGTCGAGTGACTGCTTTACTACTGCTGTCCCCGCTTCCCTGCCTCATTCTGGCAATTATGGTCGAATCCGTCCCATTGGCGCCACCTGAAGACGGAGTGCGAGCGAACTGGGTCTTCCTCATCCGCTTTGGCTTCGTGACGGGCTTCATGGTCGGCTCCTTGCTCTACCAAATGGGCAAGAACGTCCCCGCTCTCGTTGTCAAGTGGCGTCACGTGCTGACCATTGCCTTTCTAACGGCTCTGGCTGCTGTTGCCGCCTTGTATGGCGTGGCGTCGGCGACCACCTTCCCAGTCCCGTTCAGTATGCTGCTTGCGTCGCCCCCTTCCGTCCTCGTGTACGCAATCTGCTTCGTGATTATCTGGGGAGAGAAATTCAAGTCAAGCCCAACGATCCAAAAGGAAATGGAGCAGCAGACGACAGTGCTAAACTGCCAACTATCGCTCACATTGATCTACCCAATGTACATCTACGGGTTCACATCGTTCACGGGCGTCTACCAGACCATCTTCGTGATCGTTCTGCCGATTATCAAGCTGATAGCCAAGAACTGGGTCAGTCGCGCGCTCACAGGCCACAACGACTTGAAGCCCGAGGCCGTCATTTTCAACGTGGAGGTGTTCAACGCCCTGTACATCTCGAACGCGCTCCAAGTTGCATCCACCCAAGCGTCGACAATCACCATCATGGCGGTGGATTTCCTACACTTTGGGCTCTCAATGTACGACGTCTTGAAAATCCTCCACGAGGTGAAGGTGTTGATGGCGAAGATTCCCGACGGACACCCGCACGCGAACGACAATTTCGTCCAGTTGGCAATGCACTTGCTGGAGATCGAGACGCGACACATGAGCAGGACAATGAGCCACTTTGCGGACGCTTCGCACCCGAACTGGCGAGCGCAGGTGGAAGACTGGGTAAACTCCAAAGCTCCTGCTGAAGAGCGTGGCGTGGAGCCCATTTCTGAAATACCTGGAGATGAGTCCAATGATGCGATAGAGAGCTTTCCGCGGCGACCAGCTCGCGGAACACGCATGTTTCCTGTTGGACCGAAAGAAATTAAGGGCTGGGTGCAAGCGAAGCACGATTCGCTTAAAGCTACGTTGAAGCCGAAACGCCTTCAGTGTCCAGCGTATCGCTCAGTCTTGACACGATTTTCTCGCGGGAAGAACGTGCACTCTTCATTCGTGAGGCTGCCCGCGTGCTGTTCATTACGGAGTATGTGCTACTGGTGGAGTACGTGGAGGTGGTTCTACCGATCGTCTACTGTGAGTATCCTCCTGGTCATAGTCCTAAAACGTTCATGACTTTGACACAGTTTGGTTTTGTTTACAGGCGCACACCACTACATCGTGTACAACCTCCACAACCGCGCCTATTACCCTATGTTGGAGAGTCTTTCGCCGTCAGCGTTCATCTCGACGCTTTCGCATGTTTTCATTTACAGCTCGTTGGAGTTTGTATCGCTGGTTGTGTCCATCATCGTTCTGAAGCGCACACTGGGGTTTTCGTCCTTGCGCCAGCTATCGTTCGTGCTGGAGAATCAGGCGGGCATTATACAGGGCAAGCTGCTGATTCATCTGATCTACATCATGCAGATTTCGCTGGTGCACATTGGTAAGTGTTTGTTTACGTTTAAAACGGGCATTTCTACCAAAGTCTAACTGATATATCTTTTTTGTATGTTTGCTGACACAGGCGCAGATTTCAGTTTCAAGTTTGCGTGGCTGCATGCATCTCACCCGAGCGAGTGAGCATTAGATGATTGAGGATGCGCGCTAACACACGTGGGGACACTGGCGCTGGTGTTAACTGATAATAGAGGCTTTTAGAAGCACCGATAAATGAAATCACGTAGCCAAATACACGTAGATATCGATACCGTCTTTTGTTGCGTGTATTTCAATTAAGGAAGCAGTTTTAGGGATACCGTTTATCAAAATGACGTGGTGAAAATCCGTATCAATCTACGTGCATGGCTTTTATAGCCCACGTGATACATTTAGGCATGCGCACGCCCACAACCATGTCCTCACCACCACCAAAGCCTTCTGTGAACGTGCACTTGCCCCACATGCTTCATCTTCTCGACTTTCGCTTTACGTGATTTTGAAACTAGATAACGGTATGAGAGCTCACTTTTACCGTTCGACGGATGCCGAAAACACGTACGTGGCAGCACGTAAAAATCTTGTGTACCCCACTACGTGTTTTTGGATACCGTTTTTCACGAAAAACGGTCCTTCTAAAAGCCTCTATTAGAGAAAATATATTATTATTATATATTATATATATTATTAAATATACAGTACCGACGTGCTTCTTCCTCTCAAATACGCCATGGTGCTACCCTGGCAGACACTGATTTTAGTTTTGGTTTGGAATATCGGATCGACTCCACTTACTTTCTCAAAGTGTTTTTTGATAAAATGATCGAACGCGGGGAGGGGCTTTCATATGTGAGCAAATGTAATATCCGCGGACAAAATACAGACGAATAATTCTGACAACAAAAATTGCCACAAACCGTCGAGCCGGTCTCGCCTTTTCAGTAATCGGTGAAACGTGGCCACTGTGTGAGCATTGCTCGATTTGAAAGCAGCTTCCTCGAAGTGTTACCGCTATCTCTAGTGGTAGTTTCTTTGACTTTCACTTGGCCTCTTCCGAGCAAGGCTACATCGTATTTACACTGGCAGCAGGTGCCTACCGGTACCTACCGACCCATGCCATTACTTCAAGTAACGACTGCAAGTAGTCTCTCCTGAGCGTACTTACAGATTATAGAGTGTTGGTGCTTGAATAACTTGCATAGAGTTCGAGGCGATTGCGATATGGCCGCAGGGGATCGAGGCGTTGGGATCGCGTACAGTAATGCCAGCGAGTGAGCTCTTCAAGCCATGAGGATTAGCTCCAGGGATGGGAGTTGCGCGTCTTCGGCTGTGAAGGCAATAAATTATGTGAGCAAATTACAGCCGTTTTTTTCTTCAAAACGGCTGTATTTCGCTTGAAGCGCACAAAATTCATCGCGACTAGACCTGAAATGCAGCGTGTCAAGGATAAATGTACTGTATTTCAACTTGGACATAATATCTCAAGAACCAAACGATGTCTGACACGTGCAGTCGCGAGCACATTGGGAAGGCATCGCAATAGCGTTTGACCTTGGCTCTGCAACACACGCAAGCACACCAACGGCCTCGACTGAGTACTGTACCAGCGACAAGAGCTGAAAAATGTTGGCATCGTTCGGTTGCAATGGCTCAGATCTTGAGATTCACCACGTAGGGCTTTCGGGCTGAAAAATCGCTTCACGTGTCAACGTGTCCGATCGACCTCGTCTTTTCATATATTTTTTCGCTGATCAGCACAACATCCCAAGGATAGAGTCACTGTGATACTATCGCAGTATCTTCATCGATGTGCAGTACTATGGTACTGTAGAGATGTTTCAAGCCCTCACTTTCCATTTATCCAGCCAGCGCTCAAGCGTCGAACAAGAAAAAGAAATCAACGCAAAGCCCATGCGACTTTTCAACGTCTTCCTCCTTGCTGCTGTCGCCTTCCTTGCCAAGAGCAGTGCTCTACCTGCAGTCGAGACTGACGATTCCGCGAAGGTTTCGACCTTCACGTTTACTGAACGTCCGCACGTGGGTCGCTCGCTGAGAAGTGAGGAGAACGGCGCCGACGTCAAGCGATTCCTAAAGAAGAGCCACCTGGAGAACGAGGAGGAGAGCGCAGTGGGTGAACCCGACGATGACTCGGAAGAGAGGTCCATGTGGGATACCCTCGTGAAGAAGGCACAACTGCAGTACTGGTTCCAGAAGGGAAAGAAGCCGGCGTGGGTTCGCGCAAAGTTGGGGGTTCCGGCGACAGGAGCCAACTTGGAGAATCACAAGAACTACAAACTCTTCCAGGCTTACGTCAAGAACTACAACGGTTACAAGCACTTCCGATTCAGCAGCTAGAGGTACTGGACGTGAACGTCTTGCTTGCTTTGTTGGAATTCTACGATTAGAAATACATGGGTCAAGTGTAGTTTTGCTCAAAAAAGCTAAAAGCGTTGCCCGGATTATTTTGACGTTCACTACGGTGTCGTAACGAACCTAACGACACCCGCCAGGGCCTCGGCATCACCTGCGAGCTCTTTCAATGCAGCGTCCTCGCTCGGAAGGAAGGCGCCCTGATTCGCACTCTCAGAGCCGACCCTCGCTGGTCTCACGTTCGCTTCAGTTCGAACCAGGACGTCGAGACAGGAATCAAGCAAGCGGTTTGAACCAGCCTCGTCGTCCGAACACTACTCCAGTACGCCTACTATTCTGTAGTAAAACAAACTTTCGGTTGACAGCGTCTTGATGTCTGTTTGTTCCTTTTGTAGAAGCCCCGTATCCAGCGACTGCTGCCAGCTCCAGGCCAAAGCACAGCGCAAGATGGTCATAGTTTGCGGTCATCAGTAGCGACAACTCTGATCCACCTGCCTGACTCGCCACCGCGGATGCTTTCAGCGCGTTCAAGCGACTCGTTGAATGGAACGAAAGAGGGTCGATGCGCGCGCACCATGGAGACAATGCCTGTTGTGGCTAGCAGCTTTTGTAGCACGCTGAAACCCGAGGATGAAGCTCGTGGACGTGCACCAGAGATCATCTTTAACTCCAAGGCAGTGACTCATAACAACTGCGGCGATGCTCAACTACTGGTTGCTGAAGGTAATTGCAGCAGCGGCAGCAGCAATGAAAAATATCTCGATGATCATTGCTCCATCACAAGCAAGCCCGAAAGTTCGATAGAACCTGAGCAAGGCGGAGACAGACCCGACTGCCAACAATACGAGCAAGATTCCGATGCAGTATCTGGGCCTCTACTGACCGATATTGGCAGCGAAACGAATGCTCACAGCGCTGACCCGAACCAAAGCGATCGCCAAGATCTGAGTGGTGAAGATTTGGACGACGACGAATACAAACAAGCGCTCGCAACTAGAAAGCAGTTGCTGAGTGACGAGGCGAATCGCCAGCGCATTCGTGAGGAGCTGGAAACATACGTGAGCTCACTTAGCTCGCGTACGGACGAAAACGGAGAGCACCTGGTCGAGTTTCCCCGAAACTACCAGCAAGTTGTGTCGCTCATGACGCAGAAGGATGTGAGCGAGGAAGAGAGCAAGTCTCCGGAAGGAAATCACACACGGCAGAGCTGGTCGCGTGTACTCATCGAGTCCGGTCTGTCCAAACAGCAAGCATTTGTAAGTATCTGGGTCGCCTGCCTGTGTCCGTTCCTATATCTTACCGCAGCTCATCTTTTGTTGTTGAAAGGGGATCTTGGAGGATGCCGACGATGATCCCGAAGGCACCAGCTTGGCAGCCAAGATCGCGCTCAAGATGGCTCGTATCCGACAGCTTGACACAATTCTGGAGGAGAAGCTGGGGAAAAACTTGTACGCGAGTATAGCCCCCAGAAAGCAAAAGAGAGCGCAATCGCCACCCCAGCGAGATGCAGCCAAAGAGATTCCTAGCAGCAGATCAAGCACGAACAAGTCTTCCAGCCGAACGTTCGTGACACAGCCGCAAACAAATTTGGTTGTCGTCTCGAATGGAGGGAGCACCTGCCGTAGTGACACAGCCTCCAGGCAGCTAACAGTGAACCAAGATGAAGTTGTCTCTGGAGTCAAGAAGAGCAACAACTTCATTGAGCGAAACAAGTTGGTGGTAGCCAATGGGATGAAAGCCAACATGACGAAAGACGAGGAAGAGAGGCTCGAGAAACTGCTTCGAGAGGAAGCCACTTTACCTGGTGGTAGCGCAGTCAGCGACGATCCTGCAACGAACGACAACATCACCAATGATGGCCGAAGTGGGCCAGAGGAATGCAACGAGTTCACAATGACAGAGGCAGAGAAGCAAGCCATCGAGGAGCTTATCGCAACTAAGAGCGGCGCGTACCCGTTGTTCGCGATTGATGAGCTACAGGATGGCCCAACCGACGAGGCTTTGCCTCCGTCAGATACTCGACCTGCAAAGGACGACATCATCCAGGAAACCAAGCGGGAGCGTCTGCAGAGACAGCGTCTCAGTCGCGTTGAGCAGGAGCTGCGATTCCTGCAAGAATCCCCGTCGGTGGTAATCGTGGGAGATGACCACGACGGTGATGACAACGACGACGACTGCCGCAGTGAAAAGTCCTTCGTCACTGTAGCTTCTTCAACGTGTTCTACCCGCTCGGGGGTGATCTCACGCCACGACTTCAAGTGGTTCCTCGCCCAGCAAAAGGAGAGCTACCGTTCTACACCGACTGCAAGCGCCGAAGAGATCCGGCGACTCCTACTGTCCATCGGCCACGGGTCTGCAGTGTCTTCCAGCCCCATGACTGCAACGACAGGCTAGAACTGTGCCAGCAAAAACCAGCGTTAAATCTCGATACACCTTTCTATTTCAATGGACTCCGAAACCTTCACCAGTGTCTTTTTTTCATCCCGTCTTAGTTATCTGCAAAAAGTTTTGACCACCTCTCGCCGATCGGCTCGAGCTTCACATGGCGAATCTCCGCATCCTCCTCGTCGTGCGAGATGTGGACGTCTAGTCGCTCCTTCGGCGCGCTCTCCGCATCCAAACGCTCTGGCCACTCCACCAGCGTAATCCCTAGCAACAACAGATCGGTCAGCAACCACACTGCATAGCCCCCTTCTCTCTATCTCGTCTCACCTCGCTCGAAAGCCTCCGCAAGCCCCAGCGCAACAGCGTCCTGCTCCGTAACAGCGTCCAACCGGTACAAGTCCACATGATAGACAGCCGGCAACTCGTGCGCCTCGTCGTACGTGTTCACCAGCAGATATGTGGGTGATGTGACCGCCAGCTCCGGCTGCTGCGTGTACGCGCGCACGAAGCCCCTGGCCAGACACGTCTTGCCGCAGCCCAGATCACTGCAACAGTCAGATACAATACGTCAGCATAAACATAATATCAACTCCGTTAACTCAAAACTGTGCGTCTGTTACCCGCGCAGGAAGAGCACGTCGCCTGCTTGACGGTCCCGAGCCAGTCGCTGGCCTAAACGCTCCATATCTCGGGCGGATGTCGTCGTATGTGAGCGAGACAAACGTGCATCTGCTGCGGACTCGTCATTCTTGTTGGTCGGATGCGCAGATGCAGCAACCGCCAGCCAGCGGCGCGTGTATCCGACGTCGCAGCAGCGTCGAAGGCCCGCCGCCCCTCGTTGCAGTAGCAGCATGTCTTTTGACGGAGTGATGGTCAATGTCACTCTATCGAGGCCCTAATGTCACAAAGCGAGGGACATGACACTTTTGTGTGGTGCACTCCACTCTCCAATTGATTTGATAGAGTGAAGAAGATCGCCAGATACTGCAGGGAGCGATGTCGGGCTGGGTGAGCGCGTGGCTGCAGGGCAAGAGCGAGGGCGACGAGGAGGGCAAGACGGAGGAGGGAGGCTTCGCGTCGTCGGGCAACACGCTCTCGGACGGCGCCGCGCCCGCGTCAGCCGACGAGATCCGGCGCAAGCGGCTGCAGAAGCTGCAGGAGGCGCAGGCCGCCGTTTCAGCCAATCCGAGTCCGCCAAACCCGAAAGATGACGTCATAATGACCAATCCGGAGGCGCCGTCCGACAAGAAGCAGCGCGTCGAGGCTGCAGCGCCTGCAGCACCCGTGGAGGCCCCCAAGGAGGTGAAGAAGAAGCCGAAGAAGGTGGGTACCACGCTCGAAGTTTACGTCAACGACATGCTGCAGCGTGTGCTACGCGTGACGCTGACGCCCGCCAATGGCAGCAACGAACTGCTGCTCCTGCCGCAGTTTGCGGCCCAGAACGAAGGCGAGGACGATCTGCTGCTGTCAACAGCCAATGCCAGTGAAGTCCTCTACTCTCGGGTCATTATGAACCCTGCAGAGCTCCCCGGAGGCTCGCAGCACCCCCTGGCTGCTCTGGCCTACCTGGAACAGGTCTTCTACCGCTGCCGGGACGAGATGCAGAAGCTGCAGTCGTCCTTTGTGCGGCTGTCACCAGAGCAGAAGCAGGAGGCACAGGAGTGTCTGAGCAGCATCCGCGAGATGTGCATCAACTACAGTGCCACGGCGTTGACGGACCCGGAGATTTTCCCTTTCGAAGCAGGCACGATCAATGCCGACGCGCTGGAGAAAATCGTGAGACTGCAGGGCAATGCCCAGACGCCTGAGTTCGTGGATGGCGTCGTGGCGCAGCTGGAGGCGAGTGACGCGACGCTGGCCGTGTTCGCTCCGATTTTCCAGAAGTTGCTGTCGGAGCTGTTTCTGATCAACCCGCCGTCGCTCATGTCCAACTTTTACAACAACATGTTCGTGCTGACGGTGCTGTGCCGCAACAAGGCGCTGGCCACGGCGTTCACGCAGATCCCGGGATTTTTGCTCACTCCGGGGCCTCCGATGACGGGACGACGCCTCCAGGACGCCACTGCGCTGGGCTTGCTGCTGCGCTTCAGCTGTGGCCAGGATCCCGCCATCACGCAAATGTTCACTAACATCACCAAGCGCACCAAGAACGATGTGGATAACTCAATCCTGACGATCCGCAACAAGTTGGACAGTGTGCAGACCACGGTGTCTGACATTATCACGCTGCTGCTGAAAGCTGGCGGGACTGCTCGTGAGCAGGTACTGGCGTGGTTGGAACAAGCGATGCAGGTTAACGCCGAGCGTGCCAAGGAGAACCCGGATGCTAACATCACGGCCACGAACGGCATGTTCGTCAACTTGACAATGGTTCTACTTAAACTGTGTGGTCCGTTCCTAGCTGCAAAGTCGAAGAAAGCCCAGCTGATCAAGGTCGAGTACCTGACTAAGCAGAACCCGCTGTTCCCATTTGACGAGACGAGGTTGGTCGCTGCTGGCTCAGACAACGCAGCCGCTCAACAGGATGATCGCCAGCCATTGAACTCTTCGGACTTCAACTTCATCTCGCGTTGCTACTTCATTACCGCTCGGGCAATGCACCTTGGTCCTGTGGGCATCATGGGGCAATATATGCGTCTGCTGCGTCAACTTTCGTACTTCCAGAGCCGTATGAACGCTCCGAATGCGGACCCGCGCTTACGAGCGCACTTTGACCAATTGGCCGCTGCAAAGATGATCATGGACGCTGAGCTGCTTCACCCTGACTTCTTGCACGAGATGATTCGTTTTTCGCTGCTTACGTGCGGCGTTGTGAACTCCATTTGTACTGGATCGAGTGTGTACGACGAGAGTGCCTCGCTCCAGTTGCCTTTGCCAGCACCTGATACCAAGGCAAACCAAGTCCTCAAGTACATTCCTGAACATTTGGTGGATGACCTGTGTACCGCGCTAAAGTTTGTTGCGAGACTACAACCGAAGGCGCTTAATGCGTTCGAGCTGAACGAATTGCTCAAGATGATCATTATCTTCCTGTCCAGCCCGGGATGTGTCCATAGTCCTCATTTGCGTGCCAAGATGAGCGAGGTTCTGTTCCATATTTTCTTGCCGTCCGAGGAGTCTGAAGAGCGTGAGACCGCGGGAACCGCTTTCGGAGTGGAGTTGCTTATGACTAACTCGCTGGCACAGCGGCACCTCGCGCCGTGCCTTTTGGGGTTGTACGGTGACGTTGAGCACACGGGTTTTTACGAGAAGCTCGAGCACCGTTACAACATTGCCTGTCTGCTGAAGTACTTGTGGAAGCTGGATGGCCATAAGCCAGCATTCCTTCTGATTGCCGAGGACCGAGAAAATTTCGTGAAATTCGCTCACGGACTGATGAACCACATTAACAGTTTGGTGACGGATGCGCTCATCGCTCTACCGGAGATCAAGGTGCTCCAGGAAGAAATGCAGGACGTTGCGCGTTGGATGGCTCTCGATGAAACTGTGCGTGAGCAGAAACAAAGTCTGCTATCAGACAAGGAGCGCACAGTCACATCGAGTTTGCAGCTGGCCAACGAAACAATCCACATGATGTCGTACCTGACGTCTGAAATCCAGGAGCCTTTCGTGAAGATGCCGGAGCTTGAAGACCGCCTCGTGAGTATGTTGAACAGCGTGCTGGTCAAGCTTGCGGGTCCTCGTGGTGTGGAACTGAAGGTGAACAATCCCGAGCAGTACAAATTCCGCCCCAAGACAATGCTGAAGGAAATTGTGGAGACGCTGCTGCACTTTGCGCACTACCCGAGCTTCCTGGAGGCTGTGGCTACAAACGGCTTCTACGACGGCCAGGTCTTCCGAAAATGCGCTCACATTGTGGCTCGAACTCAGTTGCTGGTGCCAAGCGACGTGCAGAAGTTTGAAGCCTTCGTTGCGGACGTCGAGAAGGCTGCCGAGGGCGCAGCAAACCTGGAAGAGACGCTGGGTGACATCCCAGAGGAGTTCCTCGACCCGTTGGTGTTTACGCTGATGAAAGACCCCGTGCTGTTGCCCAGTGGCTACACGATGGACCGGTCGTGCATCACACAGCACTTGATGAATGACCAGAGCGACCCGTTCACTCGTGTCCCGCTGACCATGGAGCAACTGCAGCCGAACACGGATCTGAAGGCGAAAATTGAGCAGTGGATTAACGAGCAGCAGCAGAAGCAGAAAGAAGTTGCGAAGTAGAAAAAGTGGTAACGATCAAGTAAAGCTACGGCGTCTTTGTCTTGTGCTCGTTTTGCGATTAGGTACAGGTATGCAATGCAATATTTGTCCTCAAACTTTTTTTTAAATGACTCAGTTCATTACGTGCATCTCCTAGACGCATGGCGCCGCTGTTGGTGGATGAAGAAATGGGAATGCAGAACATCCATCGACATGTCCATCGACATGTTGCATGTACCTCGAGAGCACGGGCTAAGCGGCAGACCCGTCTTGCCAAACGTCGACAGTGACGTGAAGCATTCAGCAATGACGGCAGTCGTCGACTAATTCGATGCGTTGATAGCGACAGTACTGCTCGACCGTACCTTTCGTCACCACCACCAGTACAGTACCGTACACTGTACGCGATTTCAAGCGATTCAAAATACCTTGAAGTCTACGGATTGCACATGAACAGTAGCATGCTTTCAGTCACAAGTCAGTAAGTGAACGACTCGCTAATCGACCCAAAGCTTCGGGGCTGCAATGCTGCTGCAATGCCAGCTCCACAAAACCGTTTGAATGCAGGGGGTACCCCTTTCGACATTTCTGTTGACATGTGAGCGGGCAGCAAAATCGAGGACGAATCTGGCGCTGCCTTCCGCCTCTTTCTGTATACAGTATCGCTCCAATCGTCCCCCACCGAGGCTCACTTTGAGCTCTGGCAATTCCTTTCTGCCGTATGGTTTGAAGCGATACATGTATAAGACTTCTACATGCGTACCAAAGCACACTACAAAAGTGACCTTCAGTAAGTAAAACGATTGAGTTTTCGTGCTACCGAAACCAATTACAAGTACAGGCGACCCTCCTTTGAGCCTTATCGTCTTCGCAACCTTCGAAACAATCTCACTCGCCGAGGTCAGGCTCACATTGCACAGCCGAAAAGGAGATCCTCCAACCTTTCCTTGTTCAGCGCATCAAAGAGAAGGGATCAGCTCACGCTCTTGCAATCACCAAACACGTTAGTCGATTATCAGAAGATTTGAACGCGTCCCTCTTTGAGTTGCAATTGAAAGCCAACGCATTCTGGTGTCCGTTCACTTTGCAAGTTTCTCTCCGCAGCACAGTCCGCTAAATCCCGCCATGCGTGTGTACCAAGTCGCTCTGTTGGCTGCCGCCGTTCTCTTCGCCTCCGCCAACGCCGCCATGGAGGTCGAACAGACCGAAGTGTCCAGGGTTGCTGCGCCTGAGACGCCGAGCTGGGGCCGGGCCCTCACTGCCGATGAGGGTGTTGCCAAGCGATCCCTGCGCGCTGAGAAGACGACAACGGAGGAGTACGACGATCAAGAGGACTCCGAAGAAGAGGAGCGAGTGCTGCCGGGCACCGACTTGGCTGCCAAGCTGGCCCCGAAGCTGGAGAAGGTTTTGAGCAACAAGCAGTTGGTCGCTACGACGGCGAACAAGGAGCGGTGGCAGTTCGCGTTGTGGTTCATTCAAGGCAAGAGCCCTAGGTATGTGGCGGAAAACATTCTGAAGATCAACCCTCTCGGCAGCACGGGGAAGGGGGTCGCCATGTACCACCGCTACGTGCAGTACTTCCAGAAGTACAAGTTCACCGGAATCCGGTTCCACACGAGCGCATAGTAAGTGTGTCTATCGTCCAGGTGCCGCCCCCCTCCAGAGGTGCCATCAGGAGCTCAAACTCTGAATAGTAATAAAAGATCGACCTTGGCGATCTCCATTCGATTGTGTGCGTTGCAAATTGGTGAGTAAACTTGTACAACATGGACGTGAGTGATGGTGCCTTTTGTAGCCATTTGTCTTCTCGATGAGACCAAGCTGTTAGCCATTTCCGCATTTACCACGTGCACCGCACTTCGAAACCGAACTGCCAGCTCCGATGGACTTCGTGGAGACGGATCGCGCCGTGTATTTCTACGGCCAGCGCGACCCAGCGTTCGGCTTTCTCAGCAACTTCCACCCGTGCGAGTTTACCGATGCGCAGGGGCGCCGCTTCTTCTCTAGCGAGCAGTACTTCATGAAGCGGAAGCAGGAGATGTTCGACCCACACAATGAACAGCTGAGTGTAGCCATCCTCCGAGCGAAGGCCCCGCCAGATGCGAAGAAATTGGGGCGACAGGTAAGAAACTACGACGACGCAGTGTGGGGCCGGCACCGGTACGAGGTGATGCTGGAGGCGCTGAAGCTCAAGTTCTCGTCCGACGAGGAGCTGACTGCGAAGCTCTTAGCGACGAGAGACAAGCGGCTTTATGAGGCCTCGCGGCGTGACGCAATCTGGGGGATCGGACTCAGCGTGGCCAACGTCGCCAAAATGTTCCGCGAAGATGAAGCTTTTCGACGCACTGGAGACGTGGCCGTGGAGACGCAAGCGCAATGCTTCGGTACGAATCTGCTGGGCAACGCGCTGATGGAAGCTCGCGCCTGGCTTCAGCCACAGGAGTAATAGCTACTGCATTTACGCGCACTAGATCCCAAAAGTTGTTTTTATACGTTTTGTGATCTTGGGGTGCAACTTCATGCTGAAGTGCATCACGTGATGAGCCCCAAGTTCTATAAATGTTTTGCTACTTTCAACTTGGACACAAACATTAATACCACAACTTGGGAACTCTAGCACTACACAGATTTATAATACATGTATTGATAAGCTGCCGCAGTGATGGCTGCATTGGCAATTCAGCAGAATAGCCCAATTTGTCTACTGTACCAATTGTAGCCATATCCTGATTCGTACCTAGCCGAGAAGCAGTAAGCAATGTAGCCATTCTGCGAACCAGTCAGCGTGTCAAGAAATGGACGTAGCCAAGATGGAGCGGTTGACGCGGCCTGCCGGCGCGACGCGCGAAGCTCCGCGCGTACTCTCTGATGCGTCCATGACCATGAGCTTTACGTTGCCGGCTTCGTACCTGAAGGCGCGAGCTGCGCGCGCCGCAGCCACCACAGCAGTCGAGGAAACCAAAAGTGTCGAAAGTGCTGTCGAGAATACGGACACTTGGGAGGAGCGCGACTGGGAGCACGAGGGCCCAACAACTGTTGAAAATGCACCAGCGCAAGCAGAAGAAGATGACTGGGAGGAGGACGCAACGCCCGATCTTCCAGATGACTTCCCGCGGCTCATCGTAAATTTGACGCGGGTTCAGCGCCATCACTTTCCGTCCGAGTCGGGTGAAGACGATTCTGACATGATGGAGGTCTTCCAGCGTGTCAAAACTACGCTACACGAGCACTTCTCCCAGCTAGCAGAGGTGCTATTTGAGCAGAGTGAGTGGGAGATGCTGTCTGTACAAGAAGGATGGAGAACTAACGATTTTTTTTATACTTTTCAACGTTTTTGACAGAGTCCTGCTTCCACTGCACGTACGGTTCCTCGCGCGCCATGATGGACGGGCTGCATGTGGCCTACCCGGAGGGCTTTTTCGCCATGGTGGACTACCCGACAGTTATTGACGACGTGCCGTTGCACGAATATCTGCACACTTTGTCGTACCCGTCCAAGTGGAAGAGTGTCGAATACCTGAAGGACTGTTTGCGGCGGTGCTCGCGCGATATTCGCTGGAAGAGAGACGTCATCACGGAGCTGGAGCTGCTGGCAGAACAGGAGTTCGCACAGTATGAAGAGCAGAAGAAGCGGCTGAGCGACGAGATCGACGAGGTACGTCAACATATTAGTGTACATGTATTCTTGCTCGGGGGTGTTGATGATTTGTTGTTTTTGTGTAGTTGACGCGTCTGCGCGATTCGTTCCGCGAGAAGCTGGAGAAGATGACAAAGCAGGAGGGCAAGCCGAAGGGCCAGTACCTCATGCTGCGCAAGCTGGAGGACATCGAGAACCGGTTAATGCTACTGCTGGATGATTACCTGAAAGAACCTGAACTGGAGGAAGAAGAGTGCTACAGCGCGTTCGGCAACCCTGGTGGAGAGAGTGGGGTGGACACTGGCATGAATGTGCTGGATATGGTCATCGCCATGGTGTTCGGCCGTCTGCCTCGAGACTTCAGCCAGCAGACCACGACCGAGGAGCACTTCCAGATGCTGTTCGACCACCACATTCACATCTTACGACTGTGGAAAAAGGACTTTGGGCGGCTGCCTCCAAAGTCGCGGGTCGCTCCACCGCCGCCAGCAGGTGGCTCAGACGCTGCGAGTGTTCACGAATTATCCGGTGAAGAGCGTGACGACGCATCCGACGCTTTTGATGAAGAGGAACAGGTGGAAGAGTTCTCGTCGCACTGTCGGGTGGATGACAGCGACGCGTTTGGCTCGGATGAAGCAGCTTTATCTGGGAGGTTGGACGACGACTGGGAGAACTTGGATGCTGAAGAGAACAGCCGCAGCTACGACAGTCCGGTCGAGCGAGAAACCCGCGATGGCAACGACTCTGACGGCTACGGAGCCGATTTTGACAGTGATGAGAGCGAGGACGAAGAGGAGTTGGCT
The DNA here is from genome assembly GCA_024679115.1 of Phytophthora pistaciae. Classification (NCBI taxonomy): domain Eukaryota; phylum Oomycota; class Peronosporomycetes; order Peronosporales; family Peronosporaceae; genus Phytophthora; species Phytophthora pistaciae. The sequence continues at coordinate 1,374 of JAIKVE010000671.1, read as the reverse complement.
GAGGCTGCGGCACCTCGACAGAAGCTTGAAGCTGCGAAGCCTAAGGGTGCAGTGGCAAAGTCCTCGACACCTGCTCGGCCGCGTCGGAGACGTATTAGGCATACGAAGAAATCCAAGAAGCTGCAGAAGGCGAAGGCTGAAAGACGCGATAGCGACGTGGAGCAGGACGCTGCGCCGTTCCAGCCGTTCGCTTGCACTGGAGCAGTTGGCCTGCTACGACTCGCCAAAGAGAACGAAATGTTTTGAATAACAAGAAGAGATGTAACGCAAGCGAAACATGTACTACAGCTTCAATTTTGGATGAAGAAATCTGAGTTGTAGAAGCCCACGCACTAACTACGGATACGTCAACGGACCCTTGCCGTAATATTCTTCGTAAGCCTTGAGCTTCTTCCACTTCGAGTTCCCCATCGCGGCCTGGCCCAGTTTCGCTAGTCCCAGCTCTTCGTAAAGCTGCTGCGGGGTTTTTCCCTTTGCCTTCCACAGCGCAAACTTGACCTTCTGGGCGGTGGCCTTGTTGATCGTCGACGCGACTTTCGAGGTCGTGTCCTTGAGGATCAAGTCAACGTTCACTGGCGATCGCTCTTCCGTGTTGGCGTCTGCCCCAGCAACCCTCAGGAACCTTTTCTCAGGTGCAGCGGCCGGTGAAGCGGACGTGATGCCGGAGATCGCTAGGAAGACGACTGCTGAAATGAAGTAGGCGAGGCGCATAGCTTTTCCAGAGGAAATGTTTCAAGTCGACTTGCGTGGTGGAGGGTGAAATGAGAACTGCAAAGCGGCCAAACCTTTCGTGAACCAGCAGTGGTTCTGGCAGCACTCGGACTCAATATCCCATCCGCTACGTGTAGCCAAAGTAAAGAGGGCACATCTCGAGATTTATGAAAAGGTCAACGCACGAATTGCACCTTGAAGGGCAGGCCTCAGCGTGCATAATTGTGCTAGTCGCAATGCTGCGTATCCAAGTGAGTATCGTTCCAGCCAGCTCTTGCGCTTCGGTTTCGTCGGGTTCTATCTTATCCCAGCAAATATTTTGACAGCGCGTGATTTTCGACAAACTTGGAACCTGCCCGCGCGTTGAGGTTGCACGAAATGCACAGAGCTTTCGGTACAATGTCAATGGTTCCCGACTCACGGCTGGTGCCTTTTCAGCCTCCTATATTGCATTAGAAAAGCAGTGAAATACAATCCTACCTGCACGAAAAGTGTGTCTTCAGCGAAATCATCGGCACCGCGCAACACGATCCCGCAGGCACCTGGAACGTATTCTCAGCGTAATCGTGCAGACACCGTGGGTACGTGGGTCGCTATACTAGAGCTTCGCGAAGGCTGGGATAGGATTAGTTAACTCACCTTTGACCGCCATTGATAAACTCA
>JAIKVE010000670.1:0-17173 GCA_024679115.1 Phytophthora pistaciae | reverse complement strand
CCAGTAGCTGCTGGCTGCGGCGCTTGTCCTCCACGTCCAGCACGAAGACCATGGCCGAGCCCAGCGCCGTGAAGCCCCAGGTCACGAGCGTGCCCAGCAGCGCCTGCAGCACGGGGTGCTGGCCCTCGATCATGTCGCTAAGGTGCTTGGTTAGATAGAGATGCAGCGACTCTCGAAGTGATGGATGAAGGGCGCCGAAAAATCTTTGCGATCGTGACGTTACGTCTGCAAGAGCGTGATTGGGCGAAAGTTTCCGCGTGTTTTTGCTTTTTTTTAAAGGAGTTTTAACTCCATAACTTTATCTCGCCAATTTTACCCATTCCTATGTTACCCATTCCTAAGTACGCGGGTGCCGCTGTTTTGGTACAAATCCTCTTAAACTGTCGCTGAAAATTTGGCCTCGAACTTAAATGGATGTTGTGGAAAGATCACGCCCTTCCGGTTTGTCTAGGGTTTAGGGTTTGTCTGTTTTTGTCACAGACAAACCGAAAGAGCGTGATCTTTCCACAACATCCATTTAGGTTCGAGGCCACATTTTCGACCGACAGTTTAAAAGCATTTTTACTTAAGCGAGAGAGGTCTCTCATTTAAGTAATCACAGTGATTTTACGATGAAACTTAAGCGGGAGCGAACTTGTTCGGTAAATTGCCAAATGTTGGGCCCTATTTTGGGCCGTTCGGACACATTTGCCTAATGCTGGCGGCCCAGCCTGGGCCTCTGACTGAAAACAAAACCCCAGTCTGCTGGGCCTGCACCTTTTGTCATTCTCTTCGCTGCCAAAATGGGGTGCCAGCCCGAGCACAGTAGGAGTTTTGCTGTATCTAAAGTAGATACCCTCCCTTGCCGAAGCCAGGTGCTTGGCGCAAGGCACGACGGCGGGGCAGGCCGCACAAGCGACGCGCGGGAGTGCCATCGTGGTAAATGTAGGTAGCCAGGTCACAACGCTCGTGCATGTGAACAGTAGGAATAGTAAGCATTCCATATTGGTGCTACATGTTGGCACGATGCGCAGGCGAGTGTTGGTAGGAGGAAGAGCTTAGTGAGCAGGAAGCCGACGCTAAGAACACACGTGCTTCCCACTGAACAACTTTGGGATTGAGGAGGGAAGACCTCGAAGGTGCCAATCCCCTCTCTGTGTTAGCTGCAAACAGCTATACGCTAACGGGCTCAAGGAGTCGCGTCCCGTATACACAACCAAAGGCAACCTTGGGCGTCCCCGGTGTATACTGTACAGTGAAGGCACGCTGGAGCGGAGCCAGGTTCACGACGCTCTTCACACATGTATCATTGTCCCGTGCCGGGGTATACCGACCCCGTGCCAGGCACCCGGGCGACGGACTCGCGTGTCGGCTGGAGCGCCGAGATGGCTACACCCTTCGAGGGGTACCAGTTGTGAGGTACCCGAGCTGCTACCTGAAATGATGGCGCGGTGCGCGTGAGAGGTGGGACTCTTGGAGGACCGTGGACGTCTCCATCCCCTCTTGAGGACGGGTGTCGTGTGTGCGAAGCTATGGAATATGGTGTGAAGGCGGAGGGGTTGGCGTGCCTAAAGACGAAGGGTACGCTTGCAAATCCGTGAAGCGCAAGGAGAGGTCCTGACCTTAGGATCGAGGGCGGCTTTGCCGACCCTCGACTTGTAGATTCAGTCGTAAATCTTCCCCGTCTTGTGAACAACAGAAACAACAAAGAAAGCTTTTGTATTGACTACAGAGTTATCTTTCGTTAAGCTTTCACTCGTCTAGACACTCAGCCACCTTCGACCCCGTGTGAGCTACTTCTCTCCAAACAGTCCCAGCGTACTCGACCCCTGACGGTGGAGGTATACGACAATCATACCGGGTACCATTTCAAATATCGGCTCCCTTGATATCGGCGAGCGATTCCATACGAGGGCCCCCTCGGTAGTACTGCCGTGCTCCTAACTTTTAAGGTAAGCTAACAAGCTACCAACGGCCCTAGATGTTCGTATGTATCTGTTTGTCCAGTCAACCTCTACTATGCATTTACGCCGTAAATTTTACGGTGGTGCCGTGTCAAGTACAACTTCTGCTACTCCTGCTCCTACACCAGCCCGTAGGACTCCTTCTAGTGACCGTGATCCTGCCTATGGTCCTCTAACTTGTGTAGCTGGTTCTCGTTCGCGTAAGAGTTTGGCTTTTGCTCGCTGCTCGGGGCCCTCTAGACGTGGGTCTGAGTCTCTTCCTCCTAGTGCTCATGCCTATTAGATACTTACAGTAGTAGTGCTGCCTGTCACCCAACTTACCAGAGAATGACAAAAGGTGCAGGCCCAGCAGACTGGGTTTTTGTTTTCGGTCAGAGAGGCCCAGCATTTGGCAAATGTGTCCGCATTTGACGAACGGCCCAAAATAAGGCCCAGCATTTGGCAATTTCCCGAACTTGTTCGCATTCACGCTGCGACGAGGTAACCTCGTTTTTGTCTCTTTGTTCCGCTTTGGTGGTGCCGATGTCTGCCGAACGAACGCACGCAGCGCGGCGGTCGACCTTCACGTTGCAACTGACCCGTTGACGCTGGAATAGGATCAGTGAAGAGGTGGCGAGGACGAGCTAAGTTACAGCATCGGTCTCCGCATTGCACAGTCCGTTTCAGGATTAAAAACAGCATTGCCGCCGTCCACAATAGGTACTTCAAGCCTGGAAGTTCCACGACGGCGTGCTGGCGTGGGCCAGCATCACTCCATTGCCTGGAAGGAAGAGGGCGGTAACGTCGCAAGCGCTGGAACGTACGTCAGTTTGTAAAGCTCAAATCCCCAGCCAATCCGGGTCTGAATGCGAACAGCAGGTAACTGCAACTTGGGGCTGATCACCAGCCGGAGAATTTCAAGCTCATTCCGCTTTTTTGCTGCCTCGCGCGCAAGTCAAGTCAAGTCCCGTCCTAACAACCAACCCCTCCAAGCTCTCAAGAAGACCTGGTCGCAATGCCTCGCGTCGTCGCGTACAAGGCCAACGTGGTGCACTCCGTCGCGCTCGGGCAGCTGCAGGTGCTTCAACCTGGCCTCGTCGGGGTCGACGACCGCGGCTCCATCGTCTTCGTGCTGGACTTGGCCCAGTCCGAGACGGCCACGCCGCACTTCGACGAGCTCGTGGACTTGGGCGAGCAGCTGCTGCTGCCCGGCTTCATCGACGGCCACGCGCACGCGCCGCAGTACTCGTTCATCGGCGTGGGGATGCACCTGCCGCTGCTCAAGTGGCTCGAGACGTACACGTTCCCGTACGAGTCCATGTTCCAGAGCTCGGACTACGCGCGCGCTGTCTACGAGAAGGCGGTGCGCCGCCACCTCCACAACGGCACGACCACGTGCTCGTACTTCGCCACGGTGCACCTCGACGCCTGCAAGGTGCTCACCGACATCTTGGAGCAGGTGGGCCAGCGCGGCTACGTGGGGAAGGTCAACATGGACCGCAACGCGTCGTCCGGACTGCAGGAAGACACTCAAGCGTCCATCGACGACACGCGCGCGTTCGTGCAGTACGTGCAGAGCAAGAAGAGCGAGCTGCTGACGCCCGTCATCACCCCGAGGTTTGTGCCGAGCTGCTCGTCCAAGTTGATGCACACGCTGGCCGAGATCTCGAGGGAGCACTCGCCCAAGCTGCCGGTGCAGTCGCATCTAGGCGAGAACCGCGACGAGATCAGCTGGGTCAAGAGTCTGCACCCCGAGAGCAAGACGTACACGGGCGTCTACGACGACCACGGACTGCTGCATGAGCGGTCGTACATGGCGCACTGCATCTGGTGCAGCAAAGGAGAGCGCGAGCTGCTGCGAGAGAAGCAGACGGCTGTTATTCACTGCCCCAACTCCAACTTTTCGCTCTCCAGCGGCGTGCTGAACGTCCGTCGGCTGCTGCAAGAAGGCGTCAAGGTCGGGCTCGGTACCGACGTGTCCGGAGGGTATTCGCCTTCGATGCTGGACGCCATTCGCCAGGCGGTTATCGCCTCCAAGCTCGTCTCCATCGGCAACGGCAGCTCCAGTGATGAGGACAGCGAGGAACCGCAGGAGGATTCGCTCTCGTACGCCGAGGCCTTCCACCTCGCTACAGTGGGGAGTGCTGAGGCTCTTGGGCTCGGAGACACGGTGGGCAACTTCATGGTTGGCAAGAGCTTTGACGCGCTCGTCATCGACCCCTACGCGCCTAACAGTCCCATTGATGAAGCTCACGACCCCGTTGAGGCCGCAGACGTGCTGCACACGTTCCAGAAGTTTTTGTTCCTTGGGGACGACCGCAACATCGTCTCCATCTTCGTAGGCGGCCGTCAAGTTAAGAGTGCGTCGTCAGGGATCAACAAGTCCCTGGATGTATCCAGCTCCCCGTTAACTATGGGCAGCGTGCACCCCAGTATCCAGCCTCTGTCTTTGGCCACAGATTAGAGCCAACGCCATCTCAAGTCAAAAGTATCCTACCACCCAGGTTCAGTTTGTTCAATTCTACACAAGTTTTTCATCTCGTCTCTACGAGTATTCTTTCGCTTAGCGTCTCTTCGGCCAAAGCGACACTTTCCAAGACATGGCGAAGGAGGGTGAATCCGAGATGGCTCTGCGAGGAGAGCGTATCGAGCAGCAGATCCCGGCAGAGTGGAAGGAGTTCGCTGGCAAGCCCATGCAGATTTCCTACTACGCCACCAAGGTGAACACGTTCCGGGAGAATCCGGATCTGTTGCGCCCGAGCGACTCGTTCGCAACGTGGGCCACCCAAGAGCTACGTCGCGAGTTAGGAGAGTGCGTTGTTGCAAAGGCATTTACTCCTCCATGTAGGCAAGTGCTAACACTGGCATGAATGGTTAAAAAGCAGGGAAGGCAGGCGACTGAGTGACGCAGAGCTCAGAAGTATCGTAGCTCAAGAGTGGCGCACGGATCTCACGCGCAACATCCTGGAGACACGACTCAATCGGCACGGAAGTCAGGACGGACCTGTAGTGATGCGGTCCCCAAGTGGCGTTCTCTACGTCGCCCCACACCCTCCTCAACCGCGTCGTACCGGCACCGGCACGCCAGGCGCAACATCTCCGACGAAGTTCGTGCTCGACGCTATTGCAACCCCAGGACCCCGTAAGAAGCCCGCTGCTTTAAAGGGATAAAGCTGGTTACTAGTAGTCCAGCTTAACTCGTTGAAGATGTACGCTCGTTATTAGTGCTGGACGTGCGCAATGACTGCAACAGAGACCATCCGTCTTCCTATTGGATGATGCACTTCAACTTACGATGTTGCGCGAAGGTCGTTGGATCATGAAACGACGCGGGTCCAGAATCTGCGGTGGGCATTCGCCCCAAAAAGCCGCTGCTCCCTCCGCGACAAAGCGAATCCTGTTGCGGGATGGCCACTCCATGCTAATAGATATCGTCGGTGGCTTGCTGCAGTAGAGGGGGCAGAACTCATCGATTGCCCGTTCTCCCCGTGGAGCGGCGGCGATGGTGGCAACGAGCTTCCACGATGCCTCGTCGAACGCGGCGTCCGTCGTGATGGTCCGCGGCCCTGGGCGCGTCGACGCTGAGAAAGAGTACGGCGAGGTGCGGCTCTACCCGACGCGGATGCGCTTCGTCACGGGCGTGGCTCGAGCCTACGAGGACAACTTCCCGCCTGAACTCACCCACTTGGTGAAGGAGACGGACTTCGAGATCGCCATTAACCAGATCAACAACACCATGCAGGACTACTGGCCGTGCTTCTTCTGCATCTTCTGCGGCTACGGCTGCTGCCCTTGCACGCTGGGGCTCTCGCTCTTCTGCCCAAACTTCTGCATCAGGGATGTACGTTAGCTGCGTTGTTGTTGTGCGTGAGCGAAGTCGGAAGGCTCTTACTTGGGTATTGAGGTTGATTCTTGCAGGCCGAGCAGTACGTTCATGCACTTCTGACACGGATCAATAAACGCGTCTGCTTCGAGCGCGTTGGCGTCGAGTGGCAGCTGGTACGGTCGTGTGGCAGATCCTGGGTATGATAGGCTAGTCAAGCTGCAGCTCATTTCATGGTCTAGATTAGATCTAAGTGGGATTTCTTGCTGCAGATCCAGATCGCGTACCCCCTTGCACCGAAGAAGCCGCCGCTGGTACGATGTGTTGCTGCTGATACTGGCTGAATGCTTCATTGTGTCGCTAAACGAGCTCTTCGTGACGCAGGTGACATACCAAAACGGAATACTGCCGTCGTCGACGCCCCTCGTGCCTCCAAACGGCAACCAGCCCGACAGTCAAGAAACGCCCACCAGCTCTTCATCACTCTCCGCTGCAACGCCACTTGTTCCATAAGTAAAGAAAACCCCCTAGCAAATGTCCGTGGTGTATTCCAATGTTAGTCTATCGTTGCATTTTCAATTAATGCGTCAGAGCTCGCTCGCTTCAGCAGCAACAGCGCTCAAAAATTTCTCATCACGACAAAGTTCCGCTCGCTTTGCCCTCCACGAGGCCCCTCAAGCTACACCATCTAATCAAACTAAGCACTCTCCGGGTCTCTTCAAGGGTTGACTGTGTCTTTCACGTTGCATCTCGCCCCTCTCGTCCTAGTCGTCTGTGCTTCGCCTCCAGTGAGCTCGCAACCAATACCAAAATCAACACCCCGTTCCAGTCCATCTCAGTTGGCCACCTTCGTTGAATTACTTGCAATCTTTGACGAGTTGAGGAGCTGCAGGTGCATCGATCGCGTCGTAGTCGACCCAACTAAATTATTGGATAGTGAGGAAGCCGCGCAGTGTGTTGCGGAACTGGCCCAGCCTCTGTGTGAACTTGTCGCGGTTGGCGGCCTCCAGGTTGGGACGCACGTCTGCGAACAGCGCGGCAAACGCCTCCTCGATCTGCGCTCGGTTCTCCGGCGGCTGTGACGAGCTAAGCGACTGCTGGTAATTGGTCAGCGCTTCCTCGCTGCACAGTGTGAGACTCAAGATCGGTCGGGACAGCGCCCACTGCGAGTTCACCTCACCGTACACCAAAATGTCCAGCAGCGCCGCTAGCAGCGTCGACCACATGTTCGGCGAGCCCTGGACGTGCGCGCGCAAGGCGTGCTTCACAGGCGTATCCCGCTTCTTCTTCATCTCCTGGAAATACAGCGACGCGAGGTGGTCCACCGCTGTCGCGCACTGAGCCGCGATGGCCAGGTCGTACGAGTTCATACCTTCGTGCAAGGACTGCACGAGCTGCCGGAAGATCCCGTCCTCCAGCGCCACGACGGAAGCCAACTGATTCCGGAACAAAATCTCCAGGAAGAAGAAGTAGGCGTTCTTCACCTTGGGGTAGTGCATCAGGTCCTCGTGCGGGATAGATAGGACAAGCTGCAGCGCGATCTCTAGTGCGTTCTCCAGCGACTTGTCGTTGTAGAGCTGGAACACGCCGAAATTCACGTAGTTCCCGCCCAGCGCGCGGTACAGAATACCCAGGCACAGCGCCACGCCCTTATACTTATCGCCGTACGGGTTCTTCCCGGCCGGCACTGGTTGTATCCGCCGCCCGTACGCTACGACGACGCTGCTCAGCTCACGGAACAGCAAGATGCCGCTCGCTGAGCTTTGGTCGAACGTGACACGCTGGGCCTTGTTGTACGCCAGCTCCTGCAAAAACTTGAGCAGCGCCGTCGTCACCGCCGGGTGATCGTAGAGCTCATCAGCAGCTCGAACGAACACGGGGAAGTAGGCCGGATACAGCAAGTCGAAGATGCAGCTGTACGTACGCCGGTTGTGCGTCTGCTGCACGATGCCGCGCAGGTCGCGGCACACTCCGATCACAGCCTCGCGAACTTCCGGCACTCGATAGTTGGGCGTCTGTAGCAACTGGTTCAGCACGTTCTCAATGGGCTCCATAAACCGCTCGAAACGCTCTGAAGATTCATCAAACGCTGTCGTGAAAATGAGCCGCGCGATAGTCGAGTGGAACGTGGTTCGGTGCCGCGTGTTCGCCGGTATCGCAAGGAACGGGAACTCCTCGGCCGTGTGGTTTCCAATAAGGTACTGCACCGTTTCCAGCCCGAGCAGCAGCTTGCCCGAGGAGTATCCCGATGCAACCTCGAAGAACAGCGCCAGAGTCTTGCTAATAACCACTTCGGTCTCACCCCAGAATTTGAGATTGTTGCCCACTTTCGTTACCATCATGTTCACAACGACCGTGTGGTCGCCCAGTCCTAGCCGCTCGAACATGCGCAAGTATGCTTTGTGCTTAGAAGACATGGCGCTCTCACTAGGGGCCATGATAGGCGATGAAGCCGCCCCCGCGGACGCGGGCTGCATGGAGGACGACGGCGTGGGCGCCGACGGCATGCCGTGCTGCTCGCCGATGTAGCTCTTGCGGAAGCTGCTAAAGTAGTAGAGCAACGATAACTCAAAGTGCACACTAGGCTTTGTTTGGCCGCCCGACGCGATGATCCGATGCTCCGTCAGCTGCATCGCGCGGAACACGCGCTGCGAGAGGTCCGCGTCTACAAGTTCGTCCCCCTCGGTCGACGTGGACGAGTACGTCTGACCGCCAATGATGGCGCCGATAGCGTACACAAGCCACGCAGCCTGGTTCTCCATGCTTTCGAGCTGCTGTTGCTGCTGCGGAGGGATCGCTGCCCCGCCACTTTGGTCCAAAATGCTGCACGCCTCCGCGTACTGATTCAAAATCGGGTCCAGCACTGATACGATGTACTCGCCAGTCTGGCGGTAGTTGAAGTGGCACAGCGTCGGCAGCTTCTCTAGCTGCTCATACAGCCCACCCTCGTCATCCAGCAGGTTGTCCAGCGTGTCGTCAAGCGCGCACTGCTCCGCCGAGTCGAGCCGCGACTGAATGTAAGCCTGAATAACCTGTGGCACGCGCGTATCCAAAAAGTTGATCGCCCCCGAGTTGGGCGATCCGGGCACCGAGTCCGCGCGCACGTAGGGCAGAGCAGCCACGAGACGCGCCCACAGCGCCAGCAAGTAGTGCGTCGAGTTGGCGGACCACTGCCACTGGCGGAACGACTTGATCGTGAAGTCGGGCGTGAGGTCCATCCACTCCTGGAACGACTCGGTCTTCATGAGCTCCGAGAGCTGGTAGTTCGACTTCAACCTGCCGATCAAGCGGCAGAACTCGTGGTAGTTCTGCTGGTCCGACAGTCCCTCCTGCGCGCGCAGGATGGCGCAGATCCCCTTGAGCAGGTGCGCGAGGTACACGCTGCGCTCCTTGTCGGGCGAGAAGAGGTTGCGCCTGACGGAGGCGAAGAGCATGAGCGCCTCCAGACACTTGGACGTGTTGGGCGGGCTGGTCGTCTTGTAGAAGTCGAAGAGCAGCTGGATCGTGTCCGGGTCCTGGATCACCGAGCGCCAGGACGTGGGCACCTGCAGCGAGCCCGTCTCCTCGGACGACTCGTCCGGGTTCGTGCCGATGAAGTCGAAGGACAGGCACTTGATGAGCAGCGCGAGCGCCTGGTCGCCCATGCGCGCCTCCTGCTGGGGCGACGCGCCGCGGATGTTGTGCATCTGCAGCTGCTTGATGGACGTGAGCGCGACCTGGAAGATGCGGAAGAGCGAGTCCTCGCGGAAGGACACGGCGATCTTGCGGTGGAACGTGATGTTGCGCCCCGCCACGGGCAGGTTCATCTCCGTCACGAGCTCGCTCAGGATCTGCAGCCCGATGACGCAGTGGTCCACCGTGGCCTGCAGGAACTTGGTCACCTCGGCCACGATCTCGCGGTGCTGCTCGTCATCGAACCAGCCGTACTTGGTGAGGCGGCAGACCATCTGGATGAGCGACGTCGTCACGAACTTCTCGAGCGTCGGACCCTTCTGGGCCAGGTACCCGAGCACATAGTTGCCTGCAGGCAAATAGGATGCAACACAAAGTGGCAATACGTTTTAAGTTAGTGTTAACCGTGCCAATAAAATAAATAGTTTTTTGCACCATTGTTGCACTTTGGTGCAAAGGTGTTGCAGTTTGCTTACGGATGTCGACGCGCTGCGGCGTGGTGAAGTTGTTCCAGTGCGACGTGATGAGCTTCGTGAGGCTCGTGCTGGCCACGAGCAGCGCGTAGGGCGACGACGAGTTGTCCAGCACGTACTGGCACTGCGGAATGTACTCGGCCGAGCTCTGCAGGATGAGCACGGCCTGCTGCGCGTGCGCGCGCTCCGCCTCGTTGCCGCTCTCGTACAGCACGCGGCACAGCGTCTCCAGCTCGCGCAGCTGGTTGGCGTCCATGGTGAGCGTGAGCGAGGCTGGAATTAGCGACTGCGACTGCGACTGGCTGTTTCTTGCTTGCTTGCTGTTGGGCTGCTTTGGCTGTGGCTTGCGCTTTTGGCTTGGCTCGCTTTCTCGCCTTTTGGCTCGGGGGGGATTCAGGCCAGGTTGTTGCGGTTTGCGTAAAGTAGGACAATTCCTAGACTAGGAGCGGCGTAAAATAGGAAAAGGCCTGAAAGATGACGTATATGTGGTCAACGTACTGTACTGTACCCTGCGGACGACCTGCGTGTGGTCGGTCTTGTTGCTTGTTGCCTCTGCGCAGTGCGGAAATCGACTGATACTGTAGTAGTGTTGGGGAGTTAACCAGCGTCGTCAGCTCACGAGCCCATCCAGCGGTAGGAGGGCAGGCGGTTGCCCTCCTCGTCCACCTGGCAGTCGCGGTTCAGACAGACCCAGATCAGAGCCAGCGTCGACTGCTTCACGCCGTCCTGCGAGCGGATGAACACGGCGCCGTTGTGGTTGCAATTGGGGCACACCACGTCGTAGTCGCGCTGCAGCGTCGGGTCGTCGATCACGTCGCCCGGCAGCACGTCCAGCTGCACACTGCGGCGGCAAACACACGAAATATCCGAAAGCAACAATGAAAGAAAGCGTCAGTCAGCAACTACATGTATCCACGTAGAGGCACAACACTGCAGCTATCTTGCAGGGCGACAAGCCAAGCAAAGCAGGAGACGCACCGCGTGTCCTTGACCAGCTCGTTGACATAAATACAGTTCTCCTCTACGTCCTCGGACTGCCCGCAGTTGCGGCAGCGGAACACCAGGCGGCGGATCTCGCGGTCCTGGCTCGGGTACAACATGTTGTTGCTGTGGGCATCGCAGTCAAAGCAGTTGCAAAGGGGGAGATGGCGTAAGTACGGGAATCGGAGGCTGGCAGCTTCGCTGTTGCCACCTCGTGCCAGTTTGCCGCCTTCTTCACGATGACGAGGCAGCTCCATCGTCTCGTGGAGGGGGCGAACTGCGCACTAGAAGCCCCAAGAAGCATGGGATGAAGGTATCAGTAGGCATGGGGGGGCTTACCACTCGCGGCAGAAGCGCATTCCAGCGGCGGCCATGATGACACCTGCTCTCCTTCTGTGCGTTTTCAGAAGTGAAGAGAGCCTACGAGCGCCAAGCGAACGGTGGCCGCTCCGATTAAGTACGCCATTGACGGGTCATTCTCGTAATATTTGTATTTTGTGTAGCCATGTTAGTGTAGCCATGTTAGTGTAGCCATGTTCGGTCTATCGACAACAACGACTTCAAGCCTCCTCAGTGAGGATATCGTCGTCCGTCTCGCGAGACTGCTGTGTCCACAGCTGCAAGTAGCCTACAGAAGATGGATCAGACAGGTAAAGTTAGTATCCGTGATCACTTCAACAACCGGATGAGCAACGTACGTCCTCCTTGCTCGAGGAGCTGCGCGTGGCTGCCAGTCTCCACGATGCGGCCCTTTTCGAGGACGACGATGTTGTCCGCGTGGCGAACGGTCGAGAGGCGGTGCGCGATGATGATGGTGGTGCGGCCCTCGCACGCCACGTTCAGGGCCTGGTGGATACTCTGCTCCGTCACCGTGTCAAGCGACGAGGTGGCTTCGTCCAGCACAACCACAGACGGGTTCTTCAACACGAGGCGCGCGATAGCGATGCGCTGCTTCTCGCCGCCACTCAGCTTCAGTCCACGCTCGCCGATCTGCGAATCGAACTGGTTGGGCAGAGACATGATGAAGTCGTAGATGTTGGCCACCTTCACAGCTGCAATCAGCTCCTCGTCCGTGCAGTGGCGGTGTCCGTACGTGAGCTGCAGACAACCAAAAGCGACATGGACGCGTTAGAATGAACAGCACCAAAATTGCTACACACAGAGCACCTTCGAAACTTACGTTGTAGCGGATTGAGTCGTTGAACATGACTGTGTCTTGGGGCACGATTCCGATGCTCTTGCGAAGAGACTTCTGGCGCACTGAAGCGATGTCTTGCCCGTTGATGGAGATTCGGCCTGACAGCACATCGTAGAAGCGGAACAGTAGGCGACTGATGGTCGTCTTGCCAGAGCCTGTGGAGCCCACGATAGCCACCGTCTTGCCCGTGGGTACGGTGAAGCTCACGTCCTTAAGACCGTTCGCTGCTGGCTGACTGGGATATCTGAAGCATACGTTGTGGAACGTGACGGTGCTCGCAGTCGCAGAGGCCTCCAATGCTGGAGCGCCAGGCTTGTCCTGCACCTCAGGTTGGATCCGCAGAAGTTCCACCAGATTCTCCATGTCCACGAACGACTGCACAATCGTGTTGTAGATGTTGCCCAGCGAGTCCAGCGGCTTGAAAATGTTGGAGATGTACACCGTCACAGCCACAAAGTCACCGACCGTCATGATGCCGTAGTAAATGTTGCGAGCCGAGATCAGAAGGCACGCGCCAAGGCACGTCTGCTGGATGAGCTGCTGCGCCACCACGATGGCGTTCATGAGACCTCGGGTGGACAACTGCGATTTCTGATAGAGGTAAATGCTCGACATGTACCGCGCGAGCTCATAATCCTCCGTGCAAAAGTACTTGACCGTCTCGAAGTTTACCAGTGAGTCGACAGCCTTCTCGCTCGCCTGGTTGTCGTGCTCGTTGGTTTGTTTCTTGAAGCGTAGGCGAATCCGCGTGCCCATCGCGGTAATGACCACGTAGAGCACGACGCCAATAATCGTGATCACTGACAGGATCTTCTCCTTGAAGGAGAAAATGAACACGATGGAGACGACCACGAGCTCGACAAAAGTGGGCAGCAGTCGGAAGAAAATGACGTTGACGATGTTGTCCGTACTCGTGGACCCTCGGTCCAGACACCGCAGCACCTTGCCCGTCTTCTTGGTCAAGTGGTAGTTCATTGAGAGACTGTGCAAGTGCCCGAAGAGCTACAACAACAGACAAATCCAACATCAGTAGGCAATTTCCACTTAAATATCAAATGCAGTGTGGGTGGTACATTGGCAGCGACATCTTGGTACGCGTGCTGCTTCACCACCATGTACAGATACGTCTGCAGCTGCTTCGCCGCGGCGAATCCAAACAGCGTCACTGTTCAACCATAGTCCGCATCATGTTCGTCAGAAATGTGCGTAACTCGCTTTCACGCGAATAGCAGCACCTACCGCAGTACATGGCAATAGCGAACACCGGGATCTTCGTGAAGTTGCTCTCCGAGATCGTGTTCGTTGCCTCCTTCAGGAACAGCGGGGCCAGGATGCGCGAGCCCCGCGACAGGAACATGAAGGAGAACGAGATGAACACTCGGAGGCGCAGTCCCCATGTCTTGGGCCAAAAGTCTGTTCAAATACGAAATGATACCGTTAGCGACACCGCTTCCTACATCCCCCAAAACAGTGCGGGCAGGCAAACTTACATGGGATCAGCAGCACGCGCAGCTCCCATATCGTAGCGCCCTGGCTGGACTGCGGGTCCTCCAATGAGGCCTGAGGCGGCTCCTTCAGCAGCGGGGTCTTCTCGTTCGTCGCACGCGGCATCTTGGCAACTGGTGGGCAACGGACTGAAGTTACCGTCATTCCGGCCCCACGCACGTGTCGCCTGGCCAATCAGAGGGCTGCTTGGATCACCCTCCCGGCTCAGTCAGCAACGCCCTGCGACTATTATTTCCCCCTCCATAAGGTTGTGTTTTTCGTAAATCCCATGAAATACCTGATCCACGTAACATTACACCGGTTTGGGTTATCCAGAGCATACTTCACTTGCAAGCACGAGACGCGGCCGCACCCGACGCTGAAAAAGCACGAGAGTAACGACATGAGCCTGTGCGGAGCAAAATGCTCAGGTCTGCGATTGCGCTGCAGCGCTGCTGCCCCTGGAAGCTCATTTGGTGCCGTGATCGTACTGTATTCAGCTTCTATGAGCTTGCTTTGACTGCGGTGTGTGCAGGTGCAGGTTTACATCGTGCGTCGTTCAATCCATACAGATGTGGCAGCACGAGGCCGCTCTCTCTGTCTTGAGCTGTCATTTCGACTGCTGTGTTCATAAGCGGCAAGAAATGCCTTGCCATGCAACAATGAGCCGTTGCCTGCTGACGTCAAAACTTGACGTCAAACTCCGCTCCACCAGTTCCGCTATTTGGATTTTCCACTTCAACTTGTCCCTGTCACTAAAGTGAACTCGTCAATCATCTAGAAAACTGTATGCATTCAAAAACCGATGTCACTAAAACTCCCTGCGCGCCTGCTGCTTGCTCGCATTTGGGTTTTCGCGGGAACATCCAAAAGCGAGCAAATTGTCCAGCTGCTGCCACTTCCTGTTGCCTGCACCATGAGTCCTTTGCCTCCGCCTGCGCCGTCGCCCTCGGATGAGGCCCCCAAGAAGAAGCGCCGCACGCTGCGCGACGCGGAGGCGGAGCTGGAGGCCTGTCGCAGCGCGCTGCAAGAGGCCAAGCGCAAGCTCGTACTCACGGTGAGCGGCTGGCCTGCAATAGATGTCGACAGAGCTCTTCATCCGTTGACAAAAAGTGGGTCTGGGTGTGCAGGCGCGTGAGAACGCCAAGATGAAGGTCCTGCTGATGAAGTACATTGAGAAGGACGACTCGCTGCTGTGCTCCAGCCAGCTCAGCGTCGCCGAGGTGCGGGCTATGCTGCGTTGAATTCCGCTGCCCTTTCATTAATTATTTTTTATTGTGCATCGGATGCAGTCGAGTAGCCAGCCAACGACGACGAGTGTGGTGCAGACCTCGTCACCGGGTCCGAGCTCTCCTCCGATCGCCGAGACGGACACGTCGGCGCTGTCGCAGTCTCCGCACGAGTACACGACCGCGGAGGAAGGGGAGAGCGAGGACAGCCTCTGGAACAGCGACTTCCAGCCCTGCGGCGACGGGTTCACGGAGCCCATCAGCCAGCTGAGCCAGATCAGCCAGGCCAGTCACTGGAGCGAGCTCAGCTCCACGTCCAATCTGGACGCCATCATTAACTTCCTTGAAACGCAGGACACTTCCGAGACCAGTCGGTACGGAAGCTAGTTTGGGTCTAGATAAGGGGGCTGTAGCGAGTCATTAGCTCACTTCGTTGGCCTCTGTGTGTGCTACAGCATGGGGACGCTGCAGGCCGAGTACGCCAAGTTGAAGGAGCAGAAAACGGTGGTGCGCGTGGGTGTCGGTGTCATGCTCATGTCGAAGAAGCATCCGGGCTGCGTGCTCATCGGCCAGCGCAAGGGCTCGCACGGCGAGGGCAAGGTTGCTCTGCCCGGTGGACACCTCGAGATGTACGAGAGCTGGGAGGAATGCGCGCTGCGAGAGGTCAAGGAGGAAACAGGTGCGTTATGCAGTTGCCATCTTGGACATGTACCCTGATACTTGTGGATCTAATTGAAATGGTGCCGAGCAGGCCTGGACCTGAAGGGGGCCAAGTTCGCGACCGTGACCAACGACCCGATGGAGGACGAGGGCAAGCACTACATCACGATCCTCATGCAGGCCGTCGTGGACGATGAGCAGACCGTCCGAAACATGGAGCCCAACAAGTGCGAGGGCTGGAGCTGGGTGCCCTGGGCCGACCTGCGCTCGCGCGACGACATGTTTACACCGCTCTTGCACGTGACTCACAGTGAGTTCACACCCACCTTCGTCTACGAGTGAGCGCTGAACACAGGGATATGAACGCACCGTTCCACTCTGAACAAGTTTCCTTCATGCGAAGCAAGAGATGAACATGCGAGTTGTGGTTGTGGAAAATGGTTGATAATTTACATGACGTTTTATTGATGGTACTGCTTTTTTTCTTTCGGCCGCAAGCCGCTTTCTAACTAACTTTCTCCTGCATTTTTTACGCTTGCATGGGCCACACGAGGGCGGCGTGGAATAGAGCCCACACGATCGCCGCAACAATGGCGGCGCGGACGATCATCAGCAGCACGCTGGCGTGGTGCCCGTCCAGGAACGGATCGACCACCAGCCACTTGACGCCGGTGCTCAACGCCGAGCCGGCGGTGGTCGCCTGCTCCGCCTTGCTCGGCTCAGTCTCGTCCAACTGCTCGGGGCTCTGCTCCACTTCTTCCGAGGAGCGGCAAACCATGTCACCGCACAGTCGCACGAACCGGAGCTGCAACGTCACGTACTGCGGCTCTCCAGCGGCGTTGGCTGAGTCGAACCTCTCCAACTGGATGTTGGTGCTGAACTCGGAGTCGTCCTTGAGGATGTCGGACACGACGAGCGCCGCCCCGGCCACCTTGACCGAGCGGAAGAAGGTGTGGTCCCAGAGCGAGATCTCCACCACGTCGGCCAGCTTGTGGGCCGGGATCTTCAACGGGATGTGGTTCCACTTGGGATTCGGGTCGCGCCGCATCACGGGGCTCTTCCATACATATCCTCTTTCGGGACATTGCAGGAGCACGAACGGATTCACTGTCTTACGCTTGCGGATGGGAGTGAGTCCTGTGCACGAGATCTCAGCCAGTGTGAGCATCGGCATGGCCATAGCACCTGCTGCCAGCGGCTGCACGGCGGCCTCGTTCTGACTGCTGCTGCTGCTACTGGACAGCCTCATTGTGGCGGCCGTAACTGCCGACATGGCTGCGTTGCTGTCTGCGGAGCTGCTGGACTTGAGTCGTCGACACCTCACCTTGACGGGCGGCGGCGTGCTGGCATTGTTGTTCTCTTGGTCCCAGGTGTCACTGGCGTCTGATTCTCGGCTGAACTCACTTGAGTCCTCGTCGTCAGACATCCTCGTGCCGAAGGAAAGCCGCAGCGGCGACGACTTGCCGAAGTCCTGCGGAGTCTTGCCGCTCTTGGCGTCGGGCAGCGCGATGTGCGCGATCCGCACGATCGTGGCGCTGTTGGGCTTCCAATCCAGTACCTCCATGTACAGCGGGTCCTTGAACACGATGCCGTGCTCGTAGATGAACGTGGACTGGCACGCGCCCGAGCGCGTGGGGCAGCCCTTGACGTGCAGGTTGGAGCTGAGCTTGGTCATGCGCGCGCCCACGAGGTAGGCGAGCACGGCGGACTGGCCCTCGTGGCGTGCGCCG